>SKCR01014232.1:0-124144 GCA_019454045.1 Zanthoxylum bungeanum | reverse complement strand
ACATCCCATTCCTTATCTCGATCATGGCGATCAAACTTAGCTCGGTGTTTGCATCATGGGCTTACTTTGAATTCCATAGGGACACTCTCCGATTTCTTTTCGACCACTTTATCAACCATCTCCCCCATTCATGAATCGTTATTACAGTTTACCCTATACTTCCTCTGGTGCCATCTCAACTGTGTCTGTGTGATCTCATCGATATGGGTTATCCGGCCATTTTTCTTGCTATAGCCATGTCATACATTAGTTCTGTGCATTTATGGTCGGAAATTTTGTGCATTGTGAACGCAATTTGAATGTTCTCCATAGAACCATGAGGCAAAAGTCTTGGATATTGCCCTATGAGTGGCTTAGGCATAAGTTGCATCTCATAAGTTTCTTCCAATTCTTTCATCCACTTTAAGCTGTTCCAACAGCGAACGCATATTCCGTCTTGATCATCTCCTCCCCTTTTTGGGTCAATCGCTCAGTCATGCTAGAGTACATGTCATCTTTCCCTCCGTCTACTACTAACTTGAATCTCGGTAAGTTCATCTTGGTTAAGTCTCGGTTGATCACATTCATTTCTACTAGCTTAGGAAATGAATTTTCATCTACAACCATCTTGTCCTTGTTCTCTAACATAATTCGTCCTGATTTAATAGCATCCTAAAATACATTATGAAATAAAAGTTAATTGTTAGTGAGGTAAGACCAAGTATTATGCCATTTGTAATATTTTTTGCCCTTAATTTGTTCAGGACTTGGTAATTTATGTTGATAGCTTAATCTAATTTGTTTGTCCCTATATAGTTGGTCAAATATGGCGTCCGCTTTGGTCATGTCAAACGAGAACATCCTGCACTTTTTTGTTCTGGGTCCCTTACTATGCCAATATAATATCCACGCTAAAAGGAGAATCCACATGTCTTATGATGCAATCACACAAGACAGTATATATTGCATACGATCACTCACACAACAAATAATATCATATTTAACAGAGTATATGTTTTACAATAGTCAAAGATAAACACCATAAATAACCAATAAAAAAATCAGTTGGATATGCATGTAATCATTATATGTCCAATCGGGCATGTTTGATGTCTGGCCGGATTCACTACGTGAACCAGAAAGCCTAGAAAATAGATTTATTCGTGGCAATAAATAATAGGAATATGTCAAGGCAAGCTTTAAACCAGTATTTATAAGGTGCATAATCATGCATATCGGTAATAATGAGACATAGAAAAGACACACAGGATAATTATATGATAACAATAATGAGAGAATATTAAAGAAGAGACTCGTAATCATTTCCAAGTGGTATGTGGAATTGTATCCCAAGTGTAGACCATACTATCGTCCATTCAGAATCGGCTATGGAATTTACGTATGGGTTTCCATCCTATATACCATAAGAAATCATGTACACGGCATGATGTAGCCAATCAAAGGTCGAATTTACTCTGTGATAAGTGCACGTCTAGTCAGACATACTTTATGTCTGATCGGACATGCGAAGTTAGTTCAACGAACTACATAACTAAAAGATAAATTGTTAGGGCCCTTAGGTTTTACTCGTAGGGGTAATTTGGCTCTGAGAGCGCTTATGAAAGCTTGGTTTGACTGCTTGATCATGTTGGAGATCCGGGATTAGGGCTACTATTTTTTTAATGTTGAAAGTAATAAATGACTTATCCTATTTTTAGTGATTTAGCCACATTTCTATAATGTCTAGGGTTTGGGATAATAAGGAAGAGATCATGTTGTTTTCTCAGTTGGTTTTAATAATGAAAGTGGAATTTGGCTAAAAAGGAAAGAGATCGTATCCTTTTGTAAAACTAGAAACTGATACATATCTGACCTCACTTGTAGGATGTCCAGTCGGATTTGCTGACGATGGCTGGCCGGGCATAAAGGACATCTAGCTAGGTTTGGGTGGACAAGTCTGGCTGGATGTATGTGACATCTAGCCGATTTTTGGCTATTTCTTTCTCATCCTGCATTAAGTTTTACAACTTTTCCAAACTTTGCAGATGTATTATTATATGAGACTCATCATCGGGCTATGTGCAAGAATGTAGTGTCTACAGTCGCCCCCACTTTGGTAGGCTTTTGTAGTGTGTGACAATTACAATTCTATCAAATTCATGCATGCATTCTAGTTTACCTGGCTTTTCTGGCATCACCAGACTTACCTTGCTCTATGGTGGTCTGTTGTTGATAGATAGACAATAGTTAATGGGTACTCGGGCCTCCAATGCTCAGATCACTTGAACTAAGAATAGACACTCGTACCTCCAATGCTCGGATCGGTTGAACGGAGAATTGGCACTCGGGTCTCAGATGCTCAGATCGGTTGAATAGAATTGGCACTCGGGCCTCTGTTGCTCGGATCAGTTGAATTGAGAATTGCCACTTGGGCCTCTGATGCTTAGATTGGTTGAACTAAGAATTCACACTCGAACTTTGATGCTCGGATCGATTAAACTGAGGATTAGCGCTCAGGCTTCCATTCTCAGATCGGTTCAACTGAGAATGTTCACTGTGGCATTTTGGAATGACTTATTTAGATAAGAGATCAGTTATGATTTCTTCATTTGAAGAGTTCGTTCTGGAATGGCCCTGGAGTTTGTGTTCTGCTGAGATTTCAGTTTAGTATGCTAGCTTATAGAGCCTATTGTAGACTCGGATAAGTCTTCCAGAAATCCGTGTTCTCTATTTTTGACATCAGTCAGATTGTCTGATCTTGTCAAAGTATAGAGAATACATATGTGATTGAAGGGTTAGTGGGAGCATACAAATTAATTTCTAGTGTTATATATCTTAACAACATTATCATTATTATAGTAATAATGAGATGTTTGTGAGGTAAAAGATTTACCTAAGTCTTCTTTACTCCGTGAAAGCAGTGGGAGTAGCCTTTGTTATATTTGATATAAAGTTTTTTATAAGATATAAAACTAAGAGACTTGTGAGATACTCCTATTATTCATGCTTAGATATGATCTAATAAAGGACACAATAAGACTATCTGTATGACAGTTAGTATAATTGTTTGACAGTTAATGTGTGTCTTAAATATAGTATTCATGTTTCATAAAAGATGATTCCTTTTTCGAATGAGATATTGATTAGAAAGTCTAATCAATCTTATGTATCATTTGATGATGACATAATGAATACTTTATTATGTGCGATTAAAGATATCGATTTAATCGTAATTGTTAGAGTTTTTTTGATATCCTATAGGCCATAGAATGAATCGTGAAACACGTTCTTTGTGATCTTTGAGATATTAAGAACGAGTTTCTTAATTCATGGAGTATTTAGTCTGTAATCATTTGGGTTAGATTAGTTTTGAGTCTAATTATGACGTTAGACTGTCTACGTCATAAAGAGTCAGAAAGATGCAGTGGGAGTGTCACGAAGGATTCTACTAATTGAGTGGAATTAGATGCAACTTATGAAGTATTGACTTATGAAGTTGCATAGTGACCATCTAAATTAGAAGTTTTATATTGGTGTTGTGCTTGCGGTTGTCCGCATAGTATTTTAGATTTGATCCCTAAATACTTGGACAACTCAGTAGTTGTAGCACAATACTGATGTAGCATTAAAGTCATGTTAATGTAAAATTTAGATTTTACAAAATATGAAATATGCCGGCTATGGGAAACAATTGGGTTTGTTTGACAAACTCCTTATGTTATAGCGGACCTACTTCTTATTACATTCCTTCTAAGTGCTAGGTGAGATTTTGAGAGCCATGAGTATACGATACACATTAAGATGTGTATATGATACCGTAGATTGGCACACGAGCAAGTGGGAGAAATTGTTGGGGTTGGTGCTCAGAGCGCCAATCCACATCGTATTTATGTCTGATTCATGAATACGATCAATTCCTTTTTCCATAATATTACTTATTTGTGGTTGCACCTCTTTTTTATATACGTATTCGATCTCATTACGATTAGATTGAAACTAAATGTGGTTTAGTGATATGTATATATTAGACAAAGGCTCGATAATATATAATACAATACACAATTACAAAGGTAGTTTTTAATTGACATTGGGAAGTGTCACTGCTAAATGTATATTATCTCCTGGTCAAGATTTACTAACACGAGTCGGTTAGTCAAATCCGTTGAGACCAGTATATGTCGTATATCGAGACTTGGTCCGATGGTTTATCCCAATGAACCATTAGTTTGGGGAGACTCGTATAGACATGTAGGTGTTTATAATGGATAAATATTGAATGACTCATCGAAGATTCTGAATGGATGGTACACCAATGTCAATAAGAATCTTCTCGGGTTGAGTAGCATAGTGGTCCTTAGACTTGAGACATCACTGTGGATGTATGAGACATCCTCTACACTTAGATGACAGTCATGTCACCAATCTATTTAGATCAGACCTCAGTCTGTTCGTTGGGTGTGGACCGATCCTCAAGATATCCTGTGAGTGTCAAGATAGGGTCCGTCAGTTATGTGTACCGAGCATATGTAGTCCTTATGTGATTAGTAATCTGTTAAATCTGTGGCTACAATATACTTCGGAAGTAAATTCCGAATGTTATTTAGATATTGCTAATAGATACGTCGACGAGATAATAACTATAGAGATTTGACGTTTACATATATATCTCTGGTATTATCCGGATACCTGTGATGGAGGGATTATACGTATGCAATGACCTCGACCTGTATGATTCAATGAGTTTATCCGTGGTCGTCATAATTTACAGGTGGATAAATTATGGACACGAAATTGAATTTTGTGACGGATATTTTTGAATCTAGAGAGTCTAACTAATGAAATATACTTGTAGAGCACTATGGCAACTTTTATGAAAAATGGTGATTATTTATAAATCATTTAAACGTTAAACGAAAGATGCATGTAAACGGGCCGAACCGTCATTTCCTAATTAATATGTATTTGTATTTCATATATGATATTATTAAATACACATTAATAAATTATCAAATAAAGGTATTTGAAATATATCATTAATATATGTATTTCAGATATTTAAAGTAAATATAATACATATATTTGAGATCTTTTTATTTAATTAATTATTTAATTATTAATTGTTAAATGATTAATATAATTAAAATATAAATATCTTACGAAATGATAAATTTAGGAAATGATTATAAGTGTAAATGTTTGACTTTACATTAAAGGAAAAGGTTGTCAAAATGGTTTTGACTTCTTTTGATATTTGATTAAATTGTTTAAAATGAAAATATCTTTTTCCTTTACAAAATGTGAAATTCGGCCAACACCCTTTTATAAATATAATTGTTATATTTTTTAAGTTGCGTTTGTTGACTTATGAATTTTCATTAAATGTGTAATGATAAAATTTGCAAGTTGATTAAGTAACTTTAAATGAAACAAAATAATATCTAGATATTTTATATATCGAATTTTCGGCCAAGGGCTTTTTGGTGAAGGTATATATTGTTTTGTTTCATCTTTTAGGGTTTAACAAGTTCATATACACAAAAATAGAACACAAAAGTGGTTGAGAGAAAAGGTTTGGAGAAAAAAAGAAAATCTTGGAAATCTTAAGCATTTGTAAGTTTTCTTTCAATTCCTCCAACATGAAAAATATTTCTAACATAATTAGCATCAATTTGTGATGCTTTTATGTTATCTCTACTCTTATAGTTTGTGTTTATATAGTTGTGAACTTGAATAAAAGATTGATGCATGTAAGTGAGCTTAAACTTGTTTTAAAGCTTACTTTTGATTCCTTAAAATCAAAGTTGCCATTCTAGAGTTAGTAAGCCACTCCTTGGTGACCTAGAATTGTTCTAGAGTTATTTCAAAGTGGTGAGGCTTGATTGGTGAAGTATTGAATCGATTAAAGTGTTGGATTTTGTAAATTTGGTGAAATTGGACAATTTGATGAAATTGAAAAATTAGGGTTATTAACCTACTCCAAATTTGGGGCTTTCATATATGTGATGTATTATGGTATGAATATGGTGCATCTAAATTTTTGGGGTTATTGGATTTGATCTTGGCATGTTTTGAACAAATAGACCAAAATGCAATTACTTGAAAAATTTGGGGTTGTCACTGCAATTAGGGAAAACTTGGGGATTTGTGTGTGAATCTGATTTTGATGAATTAGATGTGTTGAAAAATATTTTAGAAATGATTTAGAATCATCCAAAATTATATTTGATAATTTTTGGGCTAAACTAATCAATTTATAAAGTTTTGATTTCTTGTGTAATTACACAAAATTTTGATTTCTTGTGTAATTTTTCAGAATTTGATAATTGGATAATTAAATAAATAAGTTTATTTAATTGATCCGAGAAAAATTTTGAAATCGGAAAATTTTGATTTCCACTATTCCGCTGCGTTACCGGATTTTCGCCATAAAACCCCATTAGGATTCTCTCCATTATTCTTCAATATTTCTTGTGAAGTTGCAAATCCTTCTCTCTCTCCCTTCTTCCTCATTTTCGGCCTTCCCTAAAATTTATGGTTGAGTGACTTTTATTTATATCTTGACTAACTTAAATTTTTCTAGAGAAGTCTAGGGACTTGGAAGATATTTAGAGCTATTGGGCCAAAATGAAAAGAGTAATGTGATTTTGGGTTGGAAGGGTAATTGTTTTTTATTCCTTATTTTCGTCATAGTGCAGAGGGTCTAGATAAATTACCAAATTAGACCTAGTTCTGTTCAAATGTTGGAAAAATATTCAACAGAAAAGTTATAGAGATACGTCTTAGCTTTCTGTCATATAAAGTTCATAAATATCGGAGATCTTATGATAAAATTAGGGACCAAATACTAAGGGCTGTTCGAAATAGAATATAAACTAAATTCCGTATCGAAAATGCGAGGAATTTATCGAATATCCAAAAAGCAATTTCACAAGCACAAACACACTTGAACATGATTTATATTATGTATTACACCATCTATAACATAGTAGCCATCGTAGTAGTCATCAGAATTACCGAGATGTTACAAGACATATAAGTAATCAATGGTAAACTTAACAATTATAATAATGGATATAAATCAAATCAATCGATAAATAAATAGTGCGTCTTTATTTTAAACAAAAAGTTTCGTTTACACATTACATAAAGCTTTATGGCATATATCCCAACAGTGAGTTTGAGATGAGCATGATGGGGAGCTCAAGTTCTTCCTAGGAATACAAATTGATCAAATAAAAGATGGAGTGCTCATAAATCAAGCCAAATATGTCAAGAAGCTAATAAAGAAATTTGGGATGAAATCAAGCAAATATCATTCGACACCCATGAGTTCAACCGTAAAACTTGACCAAAACAAGGAAGGTAAACATATAGACATTAAACGATATCGAGGTATGATCAGATCTTTACTTTATTTAACCGCTAGTATAACTGATATCATGTTTAGTGCTTGTATGTGTGCAAGATTTCAATCTAATCCTCGTGAAATTCATCTTTGTGACGTAAAAAGGATTTTTTAGATATCTCTCGGGAATAATTAATTTGGACTTTGGTACCCAAAAGGTATGGCTTTCAACTTGGTTAGTTATACTGATTCTGACTTTGGTTGATGTAGATTGGATATAAAGAGTACAAGTGGTACTTGTCACATATTGAGTAATTGTTTAGTCTCCTGGTTTAGCAAGAAATAAAATAGTGTTCTCATTTCCACTACTGAAGCATAATAAATTATGGCGGGTAGTTGTTGCACTCAAATACTTTGGATGCAACATACACTTAGAGACTTGTAGGAACCACTTTCCTAGCATAGTGGAAACACCTTAGGCACCCGAAATTGGCCTTGAAAATTTTTATGCCCTTCCCCTTCTATTGTTGAATTTGACTAGCTGGTGGACTGAAGTTTTGCTTCTGTTTTTAACAATATTTCAGCCCCGTAATACCCACGAATAGCAGCTCGGATATGAACCATTTTCACCCAAAATTGCACATAGCTCACGCCAAAATCAGCCCTTTATTTACGTCAACAATAATTGTGTTTCAGGTCTGATTTATTCACCAAAACAGCCACACAACACTCTTGAAACACCCCTTAATGTTCCCTAATTTTACTGGACACGAATCAAAACAAATCGAGTCCGTAAACACAACAATGAGTGGTGACAATGAGCAAAATTCTGCACACTACCGTGTGGTCACCAAAAGAAGAATAAGAAGATTTTAATTCGACTTTGAACGGCCTTCCGTGCTGCATCTCGCAACCAACAGAAACTAGTGTGGGCTAGACTAACGAACCAATCTCTAAATACTTTAGAGATAAAAAACCAGAATTTTTATTTTTGTTTTTGTTCTTTTCTTTTCTTTCAACTCTTGAGAGAAAATGATGAACTATGGTGACTAGGGTTTTCACAAATTGAATTAGGGTAAAAGGAAAATTATCTTATCCTTTTATACTTAGTGCTTTATTTTTAAAAAAAAAAATTAAAAAAACCTTTCCCTTCCTTCTTATGAATTTCAGCCATCCCAAAATTGTAACAAAAAAATTTGTAACATCAAATTATTTTATTTGTCATCATTATGACAATATTAAATTTCCAAAATAAAAAGATGTAACCATCATTCCAAATCAAGAGTTTCCAAAATATATTTTTGAAAATTCATAATTTAAAATCTTTATTAAATTATACAATATAATTTAATAAAATAACTTATAATAAATATTTATCAAAAAACCATATATTAAAAATAACATAGTTTTCAAGTGTGTAACATCCCAGATTTTTGGGACCGTTCTAAAAAAATTCTCGGACGGCTGTTTTAGTCTCGGATCATGATAATAATGAAAAATAAGAGTTTTGAGCGATGCAATATGAGTTGGAATATTATTTTCTGAATTTTCGTCGCATCGGAAAACGCGGAGGATCAAAAGTCAGTTACGTGATTTTCGTAAAATGCGTAAAGTGTTGCGGTTTTGGTCACAGAGAGAGCAAACGAACTCCGATCGAGCTGATTTTTGGACCATCGGACTCTTTTTCCGAGACGAACAACTTTTGTGTTGAACACTTCCGAGAATCGCACCAGAAAGGCTCTGAAATTGTGATATTCCAGAAGGTTCCAGAATAGGGGCTGATGTGCAATTTTCGCGGGGACTAAAATGATATTTTCCCCAGGCAGTATTTAAAGCCTTATAGTTTTTGATAAGTTTGCAAAATGGCCAATCCTTCTTCATCTCCCTCCCCCGCACCCTCACGTCCATTTGAGGAGAAGTGCACGCCGGCGGCAACTCCAGCCACCTCAGGTCGGCGCACCGGTGCAGAACCGACCACCCAGCAGCGGCGAACACGATGACAGCAGGCAACGGCAACGGCAACGATGAGGGAAGTTAGAGGCGTGTGATGGGTTTGTCGATCCTGGCTCGTCAGTTCGTTTCACGGCCCGAGCCACCTACCAAATCGAAGCCCTCGACGAGTTAGAGTGTACAAGGTTGATTTCACCGAACAACGGTTGATTGCACGCGAAACGAGGAAGAAAGCCGCGGTGAACAGTAAACCCATGATGAACAGTAACTCCGATCAGAATTTCATCGACACCAGCGCGTTCATATAGCCGAGGGGAGTCCGAATATGGCCTCGGAATTTCGGTACGACTCTCCGTTTAGAATTTGATATTTCAAAGTGAATCGATTTATATTCGGATGTTTCCGGTAGTTTCGTAGTTTAGTGAATTGCTTTAATATGAATTGGATATGATTAAATATGTTAAAATGATAAATGTGGTAGAATCCGGGGCGAGAAATGAATTAGATTTGATCGATCCGGTAGAATTAGCGAGTTTCCGGTAAAACAGAGTTTCTCGCCCGACTGAGCTTGGATGACTAATCATGGTTAAGGTATAAATAATGTATTGCGAGGGTAATTGAGCAATTCCGGGGTAGTTCGGAGGGTTCGAGACCCTTCCGTAGCGTTTGCGGAAACTTTTCCGCAAGATTTGTTGAAAACGCGTAAAATGAGATTCTTGGCTACCCAGCTAGTTGGAATATTATAGAAAGATATGTATTAGAGTAATAAAGTTTGTACCATAGTATCGGAGATGATTTGGGTGTTCTGGGGGAGCCCGTAGTTATTATAGATGAGTTGGAAGTTCCGCAAATAGCGGTACTAACCTTGTGTTATTACTTGTTGAAAGATCGGACCGGATCGATCGCGGAGTTCCCTAGCCAGGTAAGTAACTCATACTGCGAATACTTAAGAAATCTAATGTTGCTCAAAATTAGTAATATAACAAAGTCGTATATAGTTATATGTATGAAACCTGTATATATAAAGATGAGTGTAAAAGAAAGTAGTAGGTTTATCTATATACACAGTAGATGAAAACAAACAGTTACAAGTATATATAAGAGTAGAGATAAGCATGAGCACATAGAAGTATAGAGATGTATATGTAGGTATAAACTAGTATGTATATTTGGATAAGAGCATATGGATAATATCATGAATATAATTTAATTAGACTTGGGTTTGGGGGTTGTAGAAAACTACACCCTAGGGAATGAGAATAAAGTTTAGAAAATGACAATTATGAAAAGTAACAGTATATGTTCAGTGTATGTAGAACGATACCAGAACAAGAATACGAGTGTATACACGTATAAGCAAGAATATGTAGGTTACATGGAGAAATAAGTAAGTATATAAATAAATTATTTGTATGTATTTGATTTAGCATAACCAATAATTTTAGAAAATGCCTAAATGGGCCTATTGTTGAGATAGATGTTCTAGTATGGTTATAAATGATTAGAGAGTAATGGAAATGAATTAATAAGTAAATTTTTATACTTTAATTCATACATTCATTTATAATGATAGATTGTGTGTATGAATGTAAATTATACATTATATTGTTGTGAGCCACCACAAGGTAAGTTATAGAGGTACGCTAAGTTATGATCGTTAGAATGTGTGCATGTATAGATAATATAGATATGTATGAATGTAAGATAAATTGAGCATGTTTTAGTTTGAGCAAGCATTCTGTTGATATTTGAGCTTATAGTTTGTAAAATCATTATTGATGGAATCATGGCTAGAGTAGAGAGGAGCATGAGAAATGCATATATGCATGTGCATGTGTCTGTGTGTTTAAGTTTTTAGCAGTTGAGCAAACGATAACAATGTTTTCAACAATTTCAAATGTTTTAAAAGAAGATTTTAAATGCTTTGAAAAGAATCGTATTTCAAAAAATGTTATTACAGTTTGAGTTACAGATTATGGTTTTATGGTTTTCGGGGCATGAGGTAAAAACTCACCCCAGTATGTAACTTAAGATATAGTTCGGAATTGACGGATACTTTGGAATTGACGGATAATAGTCATGTGCACATGTGGAGGACTGAGGGGACGCTCTCAGATCCTCGAGCAGGACTAAGGGCTACAGGGTCCCGAAATCCTGATTTCAGAGCTTGGTGGCTACACTGCAGTTGAGTTATGGTCCGGGGTGTAGATCTCTACGTTGCCAGTTGAATATTGGTCCTGCACGTAGGGTATCACCAGTTCTAGAGATGCCCAGTTGAGTGATGGTCCTGGGCATCGAGTACACCCAGTTGAGTGATGGTCATGGGTGCAGAGCAGTTTTTTAGATTTCCAGTACACAGTTTTCAGATTTTCAGTGCCTAGATTTCAGAAACCAGATTTTAGTACATGATTTTTCAGAAACAGTTTTTCAGATTTCAGTTTTCAGTTTTATATACAGTTTTCGGAAAGAGCTTTTGCAGAAAGAGAAAGTAGAGTAAAGTTTTCAGCAAAGAGACTTTCAGATAATAGTTTTTCGGAAAGAGTATCTTCTGAAGACATAACATGTTGAAGTAAAGTATGATTTGCAATTATTGCATATAAATTATATATTCTTCTAGTAATTTATCTGAGATGCATATAGTCGATGATATTGCATTATAACACTAGTACATTCACATGTAAGTATTTCAAAAGAGATTTTAAAATAATAGTTCATAAAAGCATGACATGTTTTGCATCGAAGGCATATATGATGAGATTATGTGCGTAGCATATTCATATTAAAGTAACATTTGTAGAGTACAAGTGCATAGTAGCATGATCACTGATAATGGGTTTGAACTTTATAGTTAGATAAATGAATATAACGCTACTTAAGGATATATGTTGGTACATATGTATGCATAAGAGGTTTTGACTTACAATGAATATATGTTATGTACTATGAGCATGTTATACATGTGTTATAGAATTATGACTTATGAGTTCGGAAATCAGTTAGTCAACGTATGAGGTTTGGTTTCGTATATGCATGATTGAACATTATAAATTCAAGTAAGTGTGTAAGATTTATAACATTGACATGATGAATAGATGTAAGTGAGTGATTTAATCTTAGACAGTATGTAAGTAATAAGAATGTGATGAGTAATAGCATAGAGAGAGCTGATTGGTGATACTTCAGACATCTGAAAAGTAAAGGAGTTAAGCAGAATTTAGATAGTACGCTTTGATTAACATGTTAACTATGTAATCTTATATGAGAGATGTATACAGTTTGAGAATTAAGGAGGGAAATGTAATTGCATGATTACAGAAAAAGATAGGTTAACAAACTTAATGAAACAAAAAATAAAAGTTATGGTTTGATTATGTTGTAGTTATAAGTATGATTACTTACTGAGTCATTATGACTCACACCATTTCAGTTGTAATTTTGCAGGTCAGTAGCAGAATTTTGTTGAAGACTTTGAAGACAGTGGATCACCCCAATTTGCAGTCAACAGAGAGTCCCGAGTCCTGGGTCAAGTTATGGGTCCTCCCGGCCCTTGTCTTTGTATTTTCTTTGTATGAGTTATGTAATAGTTATGTTATAGTATAGTTTTATTTGAGTTCTGGCCGGAGGCCAGGTATTTGCATTTGTTCTTTGAGTTCAGGCCTGAGGCCTTGTTGAGTAATGCATTGATGTTAAGTTACAGTCCTGAGGCCGAGATTGTTATGTTCTTGTTGTTGTATGGATGCTGGCTACATGCCAGGTTGCATGATGTTAAGAATACATCATGCCGAAATTTCGTTAGATCCAGAGGCTTATGGAGATGGGTTTAACCTGTCTCTTACCGGTAGCATCCTGGCCTAGGCGGGTGACCGGCGTAAACACACACGTATAACGCAAGCGCACATATCGTTCAAGTAGTATAAAAATATCGATCCCACGAGGACTTAATTCCTACTATTGTTATTAATTGTTGAATCTATTTATTTACAAATATCTAATTAAAGGGAGAATGGAATTGATTGCTTGGTTGATTTGGTTGATTGTAGATTTGCTAAATAAATAAATAAATAGATAAAAGAAAATACTAAGGAAAATAAAAAACACAAAGATCTAAGGTTGTGATTCTTTTAATATCATTTAAAAGATGAAGTGATTATTTTATGTTTATGTAATAAATCGGTTTACTAACCTGGAACACTAAATATGTGTAAGCCTCTGTCGATGGTCAGACACAAATACCCAGTTTAACCCAATTGAACCATATGTCTATGTCAACCAAATTATCTGGATTCATTAAGATTAAGTTCCAATTATGGCTACCCCCGCCCGACAGGTATATTCCTATCCTGTAAGGAAATCTATTAAAGGGTTATCTATCCTCAAGGAAGATCGGGGCTATTAAGTCTAAGGCTGAAACCTAAAATCCCTATGTCTAGTTCATTTTAGATTTACCATATCAATCTTATTGGTGATCAGACAACAAGAAGCATTAAGCTTAAGACTTAATAAATAAACCTTTAAATTACCCAACTATAAAATAATCCTTATAAACCGGTGATATTAAAATCATCACAACCCAAGATAACTAACACATAATTAGGGCTAGTAAAAACATAAAAGTAAAAAACATAAAGTAAAAGCTGAAAAGTAAATTACAATAAAATAAAATGCTAAGGTAAAAGGAATTACTTTTACTACTACTAATTTAGATATCTCCCATAAAATAATATATAAACTTGTGATAATATTACCAACCGACCAATCTGGCGGTATCCTGATTAGACAAATTAAGTCCAACCAGCCATTAAGGCGGAACCAAAAATAAATTTACCAACCGACCAATCTGGCGGTATCCTTGATTAGTCAGGTTTAAACCAGATTAAAATTAAATTACCAACAGACCAATATAGCGGTATTCCTTATTAAGTCAATATTTTAAAAAGTGAATATATTATTTTTAAGAGAGATTAATCTAAATAGTAACAGTAAAAGAATTACCTTTCACCCTAGTTGGGGAAGTTACTTCATCATGGTGAATAGTAAAAACTGTAAAAAGTAAAAAGTAAAAATTAAATTACTATTATTACAAAACGTAATTAAAATTATTTACAAAACTAAAAATTAAAAACTAAAAAAAAACTAAAAAATCTAGAGAGAGAACTCTCTCTTTAGAGAGAATTCAAGAGAGAGAGAGGTGTGTTGAATTCTGAAATCTCGAGCTCAATTTATAGGCGCAGATAAGGTCTGGGCGTCGCGACGCTGAAGGCTCCAGCGTCGCGACGCTGAAACAGTGAGACGTGGCACAAGAACAGCTTGACACGTAGCAAGGCGGCGACTGACTGTTAAGCGACACGTGGTAAGGCGGCTAAGACTCAATTATTGTGACGACGTCATGCTGACGTGGCATTGACGTGGCGTTGCAATTGTCGGTACAATAGGATTGTGACAGGTGGCGATACGTGTCACGCTGTGATTGGCTGATGCTGACGTGTCAAGTTGACTCTGTTGACCTAGTGACGTGGCTGATGACGTGGTGTGACACATGGCGAAGTTGACTCGTTGACCGCTGACATGGCTGATGACGAGGCGACACGTGTCAAGTCTGAGTGTCGGCAGCGTAAGATGATGACACGTGGCACGGCGCACATTAGCATATCGGCTGTGATGGTGACACGTGGAACGGCGCATGTTAGCAAAGTCAAACTTCTCAAATTGTTGTCCGTTGACCCGGCGCACGTTAGCAGATTTAGCTTACGCGTGGCGTCGCGACGCTGAAATTCCTGACGTTGCGACGCGCAAAAGACCAAAATATCCCTGTTGACGCATTTTTGTCCGGTTTTGCCCCAAATTGCCTCCAGTGCTGTCCAAACTTTATTTATCTGCAAAATAACAATAAAACACATCAAAACGTTCATAAATCTCGAGAAACAATACAAAATATTAGGTCAAATAAGTGAGAAATAGTGATATAAATACCACTCATCACACCCCCAAACCTAACATTTTGCTAGTCCTCGAGCAAAACAGAAAATAAAATAACATAAAGAAATAAAATTAACTAAGCCAATTTCGTAGGGATCACGATTGCATTTAGCATATGCAACAAGCCTTTAAACCCCTAGGTGTCCCTAGTGGACGAGTTGTAGTATCGTGAGGGTTTACCGCAATGATACACAAACATTTTACAAAAGTGAAAAGGTAGTAAAACTAATGCACACAAAAGCAAAAAGACAGCGAAAAGAGAATAAGAAGTTAGTGACTAATCAGGTGAAACTTCTACTCAAAGTTACTAGTTGTTTTGTTTCATTCTAAATTACTAAATAAGTAAATTCTCCGATTATTTTTACCAGTCTTCATATACACAGCCAACAAAATATTAAACAACTCATTTTTGCCCACAACAGTCATAAGTGTAGTTGATAAGAGAGTAATATTTTTGTCCTAAAGTTCTATCAGATTTCACACCTTTTTGGAGCAATGGAATAATTTTTCTGATTTTTCTGATTTTTTCTTTGATTTTTTTTTCTCTATTTTTTATTTATATACAATACCTTCTGTCATGTAGCGAGCTTTGGGTCGGTGGCTCCCAAACCAGTTGGCTTTAGGGCACCAGGTGTTAAGACACCCCTACGGACTTAATTACCCAGACTTCAGATATATATATTTTTGCAGCATCTTTGATCCATGTAGCGAGCTTTGGGCCAGTGACTCCCAAACCTATTGGTTTTAGGGCACTGGGTGTTAAGACACCCTTACAGACTTAATAACTCGGATCTCAGACGTTTTTTTTTTTTTTTTTATTTATTTTTTTTACTCCATCACTATTTAGAGATGCTTCCTCCAATTAAACTATAGAACTGAATATTACAAACTTTTCAATTTTAGCTCATGATAGTATGTTTCCATGTATGTTGATAATACCTGCCAACTAAGCATAAGAAGATCCATTTTAGTCCGTTTTAAGGAGAATTCACAAATTAAATAATTTAAAAGGAAATAAACAAAAATTAACTTGTTTCAAAATAGGTTTGAGATACGTCTCAGGAGTAGAAATTCCTTACTCAACTATCTCTTACCAATTTCACCTTTTTAGTCAAAATAAAAACTTAAAAATGCAAAATATTTTTGTAATTTTTGAAAAAAATTTCAATTTTTTTTGTATTTTTCAAATAATTTTGGACTAAAAATAAAAACAACATACAAACTAAAAACTGAAGGGGTTATTTAGGGGTGAATCCGGTAACGCCAGCGCGAAGCGGTGAAAATCCGATTTTCAGATTTCAAAACTTTTTCTTGGATTAAATAATAAACACATTTATTTAATTACCCAATAATCAAATAATGAAATAAAATTTCAAATGAATCAAATTCAAGTGAAATTACCAAATTACCCTTATATGGTTTTGTCCATTTTAGTCCGAAATTGATCCAATCAATTTTGAATGATTCTAAATCATTTCTAAGATGAACTTAGCATGTTCAAAACATCAAAACACCAAAAGCCCAAAATCCCCAATTTCCTTACAAATGCCGAGAGCACCAAATGGTGCCCAAGTTGACCATTTGGTCATTTCATGCTTCAAAACTCATCCAAATGAAATCCAATCAACATGAAACGTTGCATGCATCATATACACACCCAAATGCTCAACATATATGAAAACCCCCAAATTTGGAATTAGTTAGAAACCCTATTTTTTCAATTTCCACAAAATGGACAAATTAGGCTAATTACATTAAATCAAATGTTTCAATCATCAATCTTTCATCCAATTCAAGTCTCAACACAATGAAACAACTCAAGATCAAATCTAGGTCATTTAAGAGTGGGTCAACAACTCTAGAATAGCACATGGTTTCATAACCATAAAAGAATACATATAACTACAATAGTTACATCCTTTCTTCACCATACATGCTCAACACTTTCAAACAAATTTCCATCATCAAAAACACAAGAAATAAAGAAAATAATAACTTAAGAAACTCATGAGAGGTAGCCTAGATCCTAAGGAACAAATTCCTTTCTAATAGTAAGTTAAGAAACTTACAAAATCCAAGCTTTTTCTTTAAGTTTATCTTTTCTCCTTCACTTTCTTTCTTTGTCTTTCTTCAATGGAGTTTTATTTTTGGTAAAGTGTATTAGGTTAATGAAATGAAAAATGAAAAAACAATTTATATGTGCAACTTTTGCACTATGGCCGAATTAGCATACCAAATTCACCAAAATTGTAATTTCAATTTCATTTGCATTATTAGTAAATCAACTTGCATAAATATCTTTTATAACCTTTATTAGATATTTATTTTGGTCAACAATTGCAACTAATGTCATTTACTTTAATTATCCTAACATAAGATATTTATATTTTAATTAATTTAATCATTTAACAATTAATAATTAATTAATTAATCAATACAAATATATTAAATATATGTATAATATTTACATTAAATATTAAAAACATATATTCATTTAGGAAATAAGTCAAATAACTCATTTTGACTATTAATTAATGTGTATTTAAATAATAATCAAGTATTAAATGTAAATACACAATAATTAAGTAAATGACTATCTAGTGTCTTTAGCATGTATCTTGCGTTTAACCATTAAACGACTTTATAAATAATCAATATTATTTATTTATGTTGCTCTAGTGCTCAACGAGTATGTTTCATTATTGAGACTCTCTAGGTTCAGGTATATCCGTCACGAAATCAAATTTCATGTCCATAATCTATCCACCCGTAGATTATGACGATCACAGATAATCTCGCTAAACCATACAGGTCGAGGTCATCGCAAAGGTATAATTCCTCCGTCACAGGTATCCGGATAAATCCCAGAGATACAGATGTAAACGTCAAATCTCTATCGGGACTATCCAGTCGACTATTCTATTAGCAATCTCAAAAAGAATGTTTAGAACTAGCTTCTAAACTTACCACGGGCCCATGGTTTTATCTGATTGCTAATCATATGGACTACAATATGCTCTGGTACACAGAACTGACGGATCCTATCTTGATACACATAGGACACCCTGAGGATCTATCTACACCCAACGAACATGCGGAGGTCTGATCTAAATAGATCGGTGACGTGACTGCCTGCCATCTAAGTGTAGAAGATGTCTCATGTGCCCACAATGGCATCTCAAGTCTAAGAATCACAAGTGCTACTCAACCCAAGAAGATTCTTATTGACGCTGGTGTACCATCCATTAAGAATCTTCGGTGAGTCGTTCAGTGTTTATCCACTATAAACACCTACACGTCTATACTAGTCTCCAAGACTTATGGTTCATTGAGAAACCATTGGAATCATATATTCCAGTATACGACATGTACTGGTCTCAACGGTTTATTATACTGACCAAGTAGTGTAAACCTTGACCAGGAACTGTCTGAGAATGACAACGTCATGATACGACTCAATGTCCGTTGCGACGCTTTTGCAACTGTACCATGACTAATCATTCTAAGGTCATTACGTCTTTACCATATAAAAGATTAGATTATATATAGAAACTGCATATATTATTACTGATAATAACGATTTACAGAAGTATTTAACAAAAATACAACCGGGAATTGGCGCTCTGAGCACCAACCCCTACAAAAACAAGGTACTAATCAACTAAATCCCTCCCCCAAACCTAAATGAGACATTGTCCCCAATGTCTTAAACAGTAAAAGAAGAGTTAGAAGGTTGTACCTGGTTAGCTGAAATCTACAGGAAATTAAAGGTTAAGATCCAGATTAATTCGACGCCTCTTACCACGATCGTCCTCAGACCAATTTATCTTTGATAGGATAGGGTCAATTTGTGGTTCATAGGCTATGAGTTGGTCTATCAGATCCGGAGCAGTTCTGGCAGTAAATAGGAGTTCTTTCATAGGTTTTGACACGAACCCATTTCTTCGAGCATCATCAAGAAACACACAAAGAAAATCATAAAATCCATCAACGTTGAGTAGTCCAAGCGGTTTCTGGTGTATGTTCAGGTTCGCTCAAGATAGAACTATAAAAATTTCCTCCAATGTACCCAAACCACCTGGCAAAGCAATAAAAGCATCATCACGGTTAATCATTTCTACCAGTCGTTCAGACATACCTGGCACGATTAGTTCCTCTCCGTTTGATGATCCAATAAGATTTGCTTCTGCCAAGGGTTTTGGGATGATTCCCAAAACATGACTGCCTCCTTCTTGTACGGCCTTTGAAACGATCCCCATTAATCCAAGATTTCCTCCGCCATATATTAAGTGCATATTCCTTGCAACTAATACTCGACCCAACTCATGTGCTGCTTCTATATATTGTGGTTTAGTACCAACACTACTACCGCAAAACACACAAATGTTTTCAACTCGTCTTCTTGAGGTGGCTTCCATTTTCTATGTATTTCTTTCTCAAATTAGGATTCCTTCAAAAGTGCAATGACGGGCTGAATTTATAGTACCTGAAAAATGGTGAGTAATAATAGCACTAGTATCTTCCAGAGGACGTTTTTTAGCTAAACAACAAAAGAAATCGTGAAATGTCAAAAAGTCTGGATCCTGTCTATGAAAATAAAGATAATTACAACAGAAAAACAAATCAAAGCAATAATTAAGGTAACAGAATTGTGTACGCAATACGCCACTCGTTTAGTATATAAATCCATTAGGATGCGTCTCAAGATTTCATTCATTCCTTTGCTAATGAATTGTTTCTCTTCTTTGTAATTGCCAAACACCATTCCTTCTGTCTTAAAATGCTCCATTTGTGCATTTCCCTACAAAAATAACACACAAAATTAAAAACTCTACAACCTGTATACACAAAATATGAAAACAGAAATTACAACAAAATGTATGGGTTGCCTCCCTGCTAGCGCTAAATTTTTCATCTTCAGCCAGACGTGATTGAAATCTATTTGTTAAGGAGGTTTCAATGTCGTTTTGGATGTCCGATTAAAGACAATCCCGTGAGCGTTGCTTTTGAAGGGTCTCTTCCAACGGTAAAATGGTAGAAATAATTTTTTTCTATTCAGTGCTCGTGCCACCTTTTTAATCTTTATTGCTCTCATGGTTCTTGAAAAGAAAGAAAGAAAATTAGGAGGTCTCGTATGGTGCTTGACTTGGAATGAAAGTTCCATTCTGTCAAGCTTCTGGGTGATATCTTTGATTTGTACTCCCCAACACAGCGATGTTTTTCCTGAATGCTCTGGATCTTTATTAAGGTCAGACAATTGCTCCTCCATTTGCTCTGCTTCTTGCTCCACCTTAGGATGAAAAGATGTGTCTGACATTAGGTCTTCATCCTCTGATCTGAGTGAAATGATTGGCTCAAGTAGATCTTCTTCAAACATTTGTGCAAAGCATTCTCCAAGATCTTCATTTTGAGGACACAGAATTCCATCCTCATTTGTTGGTGCAGTTGGCACAAATAGATCAGCTTCATCTTCGTCAGAGTCAGAATAATAAAAATCAAATTGAGACTTTGCCGTTCAGGCTCCTGAACTGATACCTCTGGTTGTTGATACTGCTCAGCCTCCTCTTCTGTTGAAGTATGAAATGATTGGTACTCGAAGGCTTCATCAATGTCATCTGAAAATGGTCCTTGAGGTATATAGTTCTGGTTTTCTATTAATTGTCTCACTTGATCTGTCATTCTCTGTATAGACTCAGTTTGACTCTGAATTTGTGCATCTAATTGAGCTTCTCGTTCCTCGAACCAATCTTTGAGCATGTGAATCAACTGATCTTCATCTGATGGTTCTGGTTGTTGATGAAAATCGCATATGGATGGTGGATAAAATGGAAAATGTGGTTCTGTGAAATGTGATGGCTCGTCATACCATGAAGGATCCTCGATAGATCACCTGTATCGGTATGTTGTGGATGGTAGTGTCGCAATAATCGCTTGGGTGGTTACCATTACATATGTCACATCTCCACATTGAGTTCTGTTGAGCAAATGTAGTATTGCTTGTTCTGACATCCAGTGATAATTGCTGGGCTGGACAACAGGCCTCAGAAAACTGGACTGTTGTTCCCAAATGTGGGGTGTATCTACTTGTAAAGAACGTAATCTTTCAATCTGCCAGTAGTGTTCCATTTTCAATCCAATCACCTGAAACCAAGAGAAATAAAAATTACAGATAAAAAAGAAAATTATATACAAGTAAATTAGATAGCTTCAAAATTAATAACTCAAGAAATATAAGTCCCCGGCAACGGCGCCAAAAACTTGACCGGCGTAAACACACACGTATAACGCAAGCGCACGATCGTTCAAGTAGTATAAAAATATCGATCCCACGAGGACTTAATTCCTACTATTGTTATTAATTGTTGAATCTATTTATTTACAAATATCTAATTAAAGGGAGAACGAATTGATTGCTTGGTTGATTTGGTTGATTGTAGATTTGCTAAATAAATAAATAAAAAGATAAAAGAAAATACTAAGGAAAATAAAAAACACAAAGATCTAAGGTTGTGATTTCTTTTAATATCATTTAAAAGATGAAGTGATTATTTTATGTTTATGTAATAAATCGGTTTACTAACCTGGAACACTAAATTATGTGTAAGCCTCTCTCGATGGTCAGACACAAATACCCAGTTTAATCCAATTGAGCCATATGTCTATGTCAACCAAATTATCTGGATTCATTAAGATTAAGTTCCAATTATGGCTACCCCCGCCCGACTATATTCCTATCCTGTAAGGAAATCTTTAAAGGGTTATCTATCCTCAAGGAAGATCGTGGGCTATTAAGTCTAAGGCTGAAACCTAAAATCCCTATGTCTAGTTCATTTTAGATTACCATATCAATCTTATTGGTGATCAGACAACAAGAAGCATTAAGCTTAAGACTTAATAAATAAACCTTTAAATTACCCAACTATAAAATAATCCCTTATAAATCGGTGATATTAAAATAATCACAACCCCAGATAACTAACACATAATTAGGGCTAGTAAAACATAAAAGTAAAAGACATAAAGTAAAAGCTGAAAAGTAAATTACAATAAAATAAAATGCTATGGTAAAAGGAATTACTTTACTTTTACTACTACTAATTTAGATATCTCCCATAAAATAATATATAAACTTGTGATAATATTACCAACCGACCATCTGGTGGTATCCTGACTAAGTCAAATTAAGTCCAACCAGCCATTAAGGCGGAACAAAAATAAATTTACCAACCGACCAATCTGGCGGTATCCTTGATTAGTCAGTTTAAACCAGATTAAAATTAAATTACCAACCGACCAATATAGCGGTATTCCTTATTAAGTCAATATTTTAAATAGTGAATATATTATTTTTAAGGGAGATTAATCTAAATAGTAACAGTAAAAGAATTACCTTTCACCCTAGCTGGGGAAGTTACTTCATCATGGTGAATAGTAAAAACTGTAAAAGTAAAAAGTAAAAAGTAAAATTAAATTACTATTATTACAAAACGTAATTAAAATTATTTACAAAACTAAAAATTAAAAACTAAAAAAAAAACTAAAAAATCTAGAGAGAGAAACTCTCTCTTTAGAGAGAATTCAAGAGAGAGAGAGGTGTGTTGAATTCTGAAATCTCGAGATCAATTTATAGGCGCATAAGGTCTGGGCGTCGCGACGCTGAAGGCTCCAGCGTCGCGACGCTGAAACAGTGAGACGTGGCACAAGGACAGCTTGACACGTAGCAAGGCGGCTGACTGTTAAAGCGACACGTGGTAAGGCGGCTAAGACTCAATTATTGTGACGACATCATTGATTACGTCATGCTGACGTGGCGCTGACGTGGCGATGACGTGGCGTTGCAATTGTCGGCACAATAGGATTGCGACACGTGGCGACACGTGTCACGCTGTGATTGGCTGATGCTGACGTGGCAAGTTGACCCTGTTGACCTAGTGACGTGGCTGATGACGTGGTGTGACACAAGGCGAAGTTGACTCGTTGACCGCTGACATGGCTGATGACGAGGCGACACGTGTCAAGTCTGAGTGTCGACAGCGTAAAATGATGACACGTGGCACGGCGCACATTAGCATATCTGCTGTGATGGTGACACGTGGAATGGCGCATATTAGCAAAGTCAAACTTCTC
This sequence comes from Zanthoxylum bungeanum, assembly GCA_019454045.1. Taxonomy (NCBI): domain Eukaryota; kingdom Viridiplantae; phylum Streptophyta; class Magnoliopsida; order Sapindales; family Rutaceae; genus Zanthoxylum; species Zanthoxylum bungeanum. The sequence continues at coordinate 100,767 of SKCR01014232.1, read as the reverse complement.
AAATTGTTATCCGTTGACCCGGCGCACGTTAGCAGATTCGGCTTACGCGTGGCGTCGCGACGCTGAAGGTCCTGACGTTGCGACGTGCAAAAGACCAAAATATCACTGTTGACGCATTTTTGTCCGGTTTTGCCCCAAATTGCCTCCAGTGCTGTCCAAACTTTATTTATCTGCAAAATAACAATAAAACACATCAAAACGTTCATAATCTCGAGAAACAATATAAAACATTAGGTCAAATGAGTGAGAAATAATGATATAAATACTACTACCATCAGCGGGATGTTACAAAGTGTGACAAAAATATATTGTTAATCATATTAATAATATTTATATTTATATATGTATGTGAGCATATAATTGGACTATCCAATTATATTTAATCTACTACAGTATATCGAGCTAGCACGGGACCAATGGACCTACAGTTCCGAGCTCCAATAATCTCATAATATTAATTAAACTCTTTAATTAAATATTCCAGAATATTAACTTCGGATTATTTCACTAAAAAACTGAAGCTACACTCTCATTGCCGTAGATAGATAAAATAAGATGAACTACATCGGTGTCCATTGATATAGTTATTTCATACGGATTGGCCCTTCAGGAGAATCAGCCAAGTCATAATGTATGTTATACCCCTCTAATTATTATTTTTTTTACCTTAAGTACCATTGATTCTTTAATGAACGATTTATTCATAACCATTATGAATTTTAATCTTTCTATTCGTAATAGAAAGACTTGAGCGCTCTAATCATTCAAGTACTGAATCAACCCTTAAGGAAGATATTCTTCTACTTCTCACAAAAAGGAGCGAATTCCATAACTATGTAAAACATCCCCAGCTACACACCAAACCATGTTCCCAAAACACGTAGCTATTAGTCGGGATTGCAACACTGACCTCACCTTTGTAAATCAAAGGATATAGTCTGCCATGCAGGTGTTCCTAGTACACTCAGAATTCAGATCAATCCATATATGATCATCTAGTAGATTGAAATGAGTTTCTTTATTTAATGGAAATTATAAGAAACTAATTTCTATCTGGGTACAGTCATTTATGATCATATCATATAAGATGCCTTCATTCTCATGTCACTACATGGACGATCCCGGATCAAGGTCGCCATACAATTATAGAATAGACTGCAACTATAGATAAATAACAAATAAAGTACCCATTTTATTTGCTTTCGATGGACTATTTTAGATTACTAACTTCAGACTTAAATCCTCTTGTGTATGACACTCATACACTAAGTCTGAAGGCACATGAGTAATCAAGGGTAAACAAAATAATTTATAATATGCGATATAAAATAAACACTTTGATAAATGAATAATGCACCATTTTACTTCATAATATATAATTCTGTTTACATTACATGAGCTCTAGGACATATGCCCCAACAAGACTATGGTGTCATTCTTGGAAAAACCTCATTCAATGTGACAACACAAGTGTAAGGAACCTAGAACATCAATCACTTATCTCCATATTGGTATGATATTGTCCACTTTGGGCCTAAGCCCTCATAGATTTTCTATTGGGCTATACCCAAAAGGCCTCATACCAAAGAAGATACATGTCCATCCTTATATGCCTATAATCTTCCCAATTTCTAACTAATGTGGGACTTTGGGACTTTGTTTGCACACCCAACAATCCTCCCCTCGAACAAAAGACCACCGAGCCTCCCCTCAAACGATCATCCATCCGTCCACTCTAGCTCAGGCCAACTCTTCTTCACCGTGTTGGGATTAGGACACGTCCATGAAGAACGGAGCACACCGCCTATCTAACCGAGCATATTCACGGATCACGATCGGGGCTCACCACCATTCTTGTTCGGTATTTCAAGAATTCATCCACATGGCTAACTCCGGGGCATGGCTCTGATACCACTTTTAAGGAACCTAGGGCACAACTTTTCTCCACTTTGGGCCTAAGCCCTCATGGATTTGCTCCTTGGCTATACTCAAAAGGCCTTATACCAATGAAGATACATGTCTATCCTTATATGCCCATAATCTTCCCCATTTCTAACCAATGTGGGACTTTGGAAATTTGTTTGCACACCCAACAATCAAATGATAGAGAACTAATCAAAACAAAAATGGCACTATGATACCACTGTTGGGAAGCGGCCGCGAGTGCGCAGCGGAAAATTAAAAATTATGATGCCGCTATCCCTTGGCCGAAGACCCATTTATTTTGATTATTCTACAAGCTTAGGCATGTTACTATATATTCTAAGCATAAAAACTCATAAAACATGCAAAGAACATAAATCTAAACATGCTAACTATCATAAGAACTCTAATTAAATAAAGAAGAAAAGAAAAAGACTTACTTGAACCGAAGACTTCTCCAGTCCTCCCTCCAATCTACAAGCTTTTCTCGAACTCAGCAAGCTCTTCCAAGTTCCAAAGATCCACCCAAATGTGTGGCCTCCAAAGGTGCACACACTAAGATATGAAAGGTTTTGCTGTAAAAATTTGTAAAGAATTCTTTATGTTAATATAGATGCTCAAAAGACAACAAAATTAATTAAGAATCCGATGTGGGATAAATGATAATTAAATCTTAGCCATTGGATCTTAATATAGTGGTTTAATGAGATTATAAAACCTTAATAACCTTAATAAGAGTTTTGGCTGAATTGGAATTCAAAACAAATAAAAAAAATAAAAAAATAAAAACATAGATTTTTATTTATTTATTTATTTTCTTATTCATTTTTCCAAGTCCCAAAGTTCCCTTATCGTCATTAACCAATCGCGCTAAGCCACTTTGGAACCTCATAAATGATATGTTCAATAATTAAACCATTGAACCATTTATGAACAATTCCTACAGCAATCATATATGCTGTTAAATTTGTATTGTGTACTATTAACCATTGATTTCGACTTTGTTGTGTGTGACCTTTGGGTTCCCCTTAAGTTGGACATGAAATGAATCGTGATAATTTAATCCAACATAAATTATCCTCCGATCAGATGGTCGTTCGATTTCATGACCAAGGTTGACATCTAGCAACATGCCAAGGCCCCCAAATGAGAAGGAAAGATATATACCCATTCTGTATGCGATTTACATATGATACGGTCCATCACCTCACTGTATTCCCACCGTTTGAACTAGGGTATGGAAAGTGTCTACCTATATAGTCAAAGGTATGATGTTGATAGTGTCTTGAATCATGCTAACCCAAGAATCTCACATGGTTCTTCCATTGCGGCCACAGTCTCAAGCACTGATCACACATATCAACCCGCGAACTGAAATACTACTCTTATAAGAAAATATTATCCGAGAGAGTTGCGATTCTCTGTTGTATCTTTACAAACTCATGTGTTTCAACAATGACCCAATCATACTCTTATGACTGGATCTTTTGAACCGGGGAAGGAGAATGTCAAAGTCATTGGATCCATACATAAGATTGTAAAGACCTCAAGTCTAAGGACTAGTCATACAATCGATACATGAAAGTTCTCACAGACACATAGGATAAACACTCCATGTGAAAACTTTCGGCGGTCAGTTCGATGGACACGAGGAACTCATGCAACCATGTGATACACCAAGCGGACAGATCTCTGCTAGTAGCCTATCGGCTACCCCGCTTAAGGGCGGATCATATCATCATGCTAGTCTCTCTGCTTTGTGAACGCCCAGATTATTCACAAAACTATGACTAGGAACGTTTGAGAGTAATGATTCACATAAGGCGTGGAAGCCATCATCTTATTACTCCAAGGGCTTTATTACAGTGATTGATGATTCATATAATTTATGTAAGACACGTATAAAAAAGATTGTCATTTTATTAATTAATGAAAATATTGCAAATACATATACATATAGCCAATCCACAAGTTGGGTATAGGGCATATCCTTAACAACAAGTGCCATCAACTTGTATAAAAACTTTATTCTCCACTCTGTGGCCAAGCATATTGACATAAGACATCACTTCCTTAGAGATCATGTTGGCCAAGGGGAAGTGGTTCTTAAGTTTGTCTCGACCGATCAGCAATTGACGGACATCTTTACAAAACCTCTTCCCGAAAATAGTTTCGTAAGAATTAGAAGGTTATTAGGCATTACTGAATTAAATAAATTAAATATGTTTTTGATTTCCTATTTATCTGTATTGAGTGATATTATGCATGATTTTCTTTATTTGATGTTAATTGTTTTTTTTAAGTGTTAATAAATCTCATTAAGTTAATCAATAACTTGTGCGAACCATTAAAAGTGCTCAAAATTTAAATTTGAGGCCATTTTATAAAAAATTATCTCAGATCTCCCTTCGAAAACTGTCATATCCTGGTATTTCAAAGCATGTGATGGGTAGGTGACGGCTTAGCCATCACCCGAACCTCTGAGATACGCTACTAGCTATACTGAAATAACTTACTCATAATACGAAATCTTATACACAAACACATCATAACTCGAATGTATATATATTTCTTATGTCAAATCTGTACACATGAAAATCCACATGCAACTGACATAATACTTGACACTTATACAATGCCTTATGGCTTATCTTGACATCTCCGACCCTGATGACTAGGGCCAACTCTGAACTGACGCCCAATATGTGTAATGACTGCCGACATAAAGATCTGGAACTTAATCTAACAGATAATTGGGTATATGACTGAACCTAGCTCTACTATTCTGAGTTGTTGCCATGAACCTGACCTGAAGTTATCATAGACTAAATAATGTGCTTTTTATCATGGCCTAAATGTTGTATGGTGACTTGAGTCTGCATAAATTATATGGAGCTATCTGAACAAAGAACTAATTGTTGACATCCTAATCTGCTAATGTGGGCTGATCTGACGTTATCCGATATGAAACTATATGATATGAACCTGATTTTTGAAATCTACATGTCCTATACTCGGTCTACCTGAACTGAAAGCTGCCTACTAAAAATGACTTAATCTTAACTAACTTCTTCTGAGATTACTTGAACTGAAAGTGCATATGTTGAATCTGTAAATTAGACTGAACCCACATGACAAAGCGCTAAAATATAAACTAGGTTCATTCTTAAAATCATTGTGGAAATCATGGTGTGAAAATAAAAAATCTTTAGCAACTGAAAAATATATAGAAAACTTGACGCATGGAGCCGTTACGTATCGTCGTCCCCACATACGCCTAAACTAGTGCCTTGGGGCGTTACGTATCATCGTCCTTCAAGTCACTGAACTAGAGTCAGGAACGCTAATTAATGATGTCATCCTGGCTCTGAAACTAGGATTTAGGAGCATTACGTATCACCGTCCAACTAGTCCTGAAACTATATGTGCACATGGCTACTGTATCTGGTAGAAAAACCGACGCATGGAGGCGTTACGTGTGTGTGGTTGGCATTTGTGGGCATTAATTGCCTTGAATTTTGGAACCAAAATTGTGTATTTGATTTTACAAAATCAATTACCAATTTTAACTTAACACATTTATCTCTCTCTCTCCTCCTTTCTCTTCATCTTTCTCACGCCCAAAGGGCTGTGTATTTTCTGGTTTCTGGTTCGCCAAAAACAGTGAATGAGGGAAGCAAGTGCTTGGTTTTTATGGCAAAATCAAGAGAGCTAGCACTCCGAGAGACATGCGAAGGTGATAGGGAAGTCCACCCATGAGCCGGGAATCAAATGACGAAGCTTGGAGCTTGGTTTCTTGTTGATTGAAGGCTGAAAATCAGTGAGGACAACAGCCCACTGCCACAGTTCACAGTGAGTAGAAAAGGAAATTTATGTTGCCTCCTGCGTCACTCAACCGCTCGATGTGAGTATTCTGCGACTTCCTCGTATGTATTCACACATGTTCATGCTTGTTTGTTGATCTTTGGGACCCTAGTAAACTCGCAACATTGGCATCTTGGGTTTGATCCATGTTGGCCAAAGCCCATTCCTAAAGAATTAATTGAAAGCCTATTGGACTTTAATTGAATAGTATTGGATACTAATTGGGCCTTTGAGACCCGTTAAGATTTGATTTGGAATCCAAGTCTAAAAGACACTATTGAAAGTGTAATTATTTAATTTTGAATTAGATATGAATTAGTATTGGATACAATTTAAATTGGATTTAAAATTATAGTTCGATATAATTCAAGAATACTTACTTTGAGTATTATTCTTAAACGAGTTTGACTCGGCAAATCAAATCGTTGTTTGAATATTGGATGGTCATTAATCAAAGATTAATTAATTGGATTAGATTTATTGATAACATGCTTTGTGTGAATACTTGGATGTATGAATGAATAATGTATATCAGATGGATATTAAAAGGGTGAGGGCAATTTTGGAAATTGTTGTATTAATTTAGAATTTATTAAATTGGACCTACGTGTTTGTAGGACATAGAAACTGGGTGACGCATGCTGTTCCGGGCTCGCGGCCCGGTTGGGAGTACGGAGTAGCCCACGGGGGACTAAACCGGAGAATAATGGAGTCGCCACCCGGTGTGAACCGGGAAAATGATTTAAGGGCCCACTCACCCCTCGCAAGGGAAGACCTCAAACCGTTGGGTTCGGAATGGTCCCTTATGTCGTTTGTAATGAATGGATTGGTGCAATATTAACCAAGTCTACTCAACATACATGTTGGTCAAAGTAGTCTAAATTCTAGGTTTGCATGCTTCAACAGTAAACTTTTCATAACGGAAAAACATTCGGCATCACACATCAAACATGCTACATACATAGTAATCTAAACATACCTTAACTTAAATTCCTCATATAAAAGGTAAATAACTAAAACATGCTTGAAATAAAAACAACATTATAATGGTCTAATCATGCTCAAATACAAGTTGGATGAAATGAAATAAATGAATCCTTCAAGTGGTACGGGGCATTGTATCCCGAGTGCAAACCATAATACCGTCCATTCGGATTCGGCTATGGAATTTATATCCGGGTTTCCATCCAATATACCACAAGCAAGATCACATATTCCATTCACCCGAAATCACATCACATATTAAGTCATTATTTCATGTGAACAAATTCCAAATAACATGCTAAACTAACTATTCAATTAAACACATTTCCTAAGTCATTATTTCATGTAAATAAATTCCAACAACATGCCAAACTAATTATTCATATTAAACACATAAAATACATTTTTAAGTCATTATTTCATGTGAGCCAATTCAAACCATATGCTAATCTAATTATCTATGCTAAATATCACAAAACACATCTCCTAAATCATTATTTCATGTAAATAAATTTAATAATATAAACCCTCAGGTCTAACCTTTTTTGTCGCTTTTCGGAGATGCGTTATACGGCCGTCGGAAAGGCTAAGACACCACGATTCCACTGGTTCGCTGTTTCGACGTTTTGCTCACTGTTTTGCCGTTTTGTTCACTGTTTTGAGTTTGTTTCGCTGCGTTTCAGGTCTCCACACTTGGCTCACTGGTTGGCAGTGAATTATGGGCTGTTTTGGTGAATTTTGAGGGGTATTGGACTGCCGTTTGCTTGGTTTATTCAAGGATCTTCAAGTGCAGTTTTTGCTCACTGTTTTGGTGACTTTGGGGACTGTTTTGAGGGGTTTTGAGCTGCTGTTTTTGGGCGCATTTTGGAGAGTGTTTAAGGCAGTTTGTGCACTGGTTTGGGGACTAAAATTAGGGTAATTTGAGCATAAATTCCAGGGGCTAAATTGGGCGTGACAATGGGCTGTTTGGTGGACTGTTTTTGCGTGAAGTAGGGGCTGTTTTGCGTGTTGGATGCAAGGGCAGTGAGGGGAGGCCAAATGGATGCTTTATGTGCGAAGATGTGAGGGCTAGGGGGCTGGATGAATGCTTAAAATGATCAGAGGCATTGAATGGAAGGGCTTGGACGTGACTTCAAGTCTCAAAGGAAGCAGTGAATGGCTTGGAAATAGGCAACAGTGGCGTCACTTCTAAGGGAGATGATGTGGCTGTTTTGTTCTCCTAAAATGCTTGGTGAATGCTTGATTTTTTGCTTGATGTATCTTGATATGTGCTAGCTCTTCCAAGGCTGAAAAATGTGTGCTTATTTAGGCAATTGGAGTGCATTTATTAGGTTGGCAAGGTGATGTTGAATGGCATTAATTTGGTAGGCAAACTTTGTTGACAAAGGAAGGTAAAGTTGATGTAATTGTGATGGCTTGTTGAAAATGCATAAAGCTTGATATTAATGGTGTTGAAAATAAATAAAAGGAGTGTTATAAGTCATGGGCGTGAGGCATTTGGCTTAAATGGTGTGGGGTTGATCAATTAATGGCTTGGAAAATTTGATATCAAGGTAAAAGTTTGGTCAAATGTTAAAGTAAGCTTGGTAAATGGATAAATCATGTTGGAATAGTGCAAGGAGGGTGAAATTTGGTGTCATGGTCGTGGGCCTCATGGGTGGTGGGCTTGGTGTTTAATTTATTTTTGTTTCATGGGCTTTGGATGTGGATTTAGGTGTTTAGGTGGGCTTGGAAGGGTTTGCGGTGATTTTCGGGTTAAAAATACGCTTTGAAACGAACATTCAACAAGCGAACTCCGAGCGAACTTAGCGAATTAATTCCAAAATGTGTTAACTCTTGACTTCTCATTTCCGACGACCGCTTTCCGCGACCTCTACGACTAAAAGGTGGTGCCTCCATACAAGACTCCTCATCGGGTTTGGTATGCAAAAATGCAATGCCTACAGTGTCAGCCTATTATCTCCTTATCTCATTGTATTCTCTTCTCACCAATTTCCCTCAATGTAAATGAGGTTTCTTTAGAAGTATTATGTAATTGGGCAGAAGTATGAATAGTGCTAGGGGAGAGAGGAAATGGAGAGATTTGTTTCTAGGAACAAAGTTTGTTATATATCCATCTGAATATCATTATTAATTTATTTCGCACCTTATTATGCTTTTAGAATGCATGCTTAAGGGTGTATGATGAGACCTAATTAAAGATAATAAATTGGTTGCCAAATCGTGACAAAAACCCTCATTTTATATTAAGCGTTTTACTTCTATTGAGTGATTCTCTCTCAAGATCCAAGATTGCATTGGTTTGTTGGCCAAAGTCAAGACTTTTATCCATCGCGGATGTTGGCCAAAGTCAAGGTCACTTTTTATTCATCGACCTCGATTACGAAGCTTTCCCACAGTCAGATTTCATTAAGCTTGTTGAGCCAAAGCCAAGGCTTAGTTGATTCAGAGGAAAAAGTTTAGGCAATATATTGGATATTGGATATATGTTTCGGACTTGGAGGTCCATTTGATGGATTTAGGAATTGGATGTGATCCAATTGATCATAGAGATCTACCTAGTTAAGTTTCATACAATTTTTTGGCCAAAGTCAAGGTTGTGTGTTATTTAATGGGATCCTAGCCCACTAGGAAACTATTTTCCGAGTACTCCACAAAAGGTTAGAGGCTCGCCGAAAAATAGTGGGAGGCAATATTAAATTGTTATTTCGTTTAAATACTTACCAATACGCGCTCATTTTAAATTTTCGTCATTAAAATATAAATATATTAGTTGGACTAATATTCAATTGTTGTTTTATTTGAACAGTTGGACTATATTCAAACTACTTCGTTTGTAGTTGGTTATATAGTTAGACTATAGTAATCAATACATTTGAAAGTAACCAATCAAATTGTAGTTAATTATATAGTTAGACTATAGTAATCATTACATTAGATTGTACCCGAAATCATTGATTTGATTGTTGGACTATAGCAATCAAGGTGACTTGAAAGATTAGAGTCAAAGGACATAATCATGGTGTTGAAAATGAAATGTCTTAACGGCTTTAATTTTCTAGATTGGGAAAAGAATCTCAAGATAGTCCTGGGAGTTGAGAAGTTACTCTATTTGATAGAGAAACCTTCGGGCCTGAGCCCGGAGTTGAGCAAATATTGGAGCATGAGCTTTGGAAGACTCATAACTTTAGTGCTCAATCTGTCATGCTTGTTGCAATGAATCCTCAAATTTCATCGTCAGAACTAAGGATTAGATCATTGTACCATGATGTGGAAATTAAAGGATCTTCATAGATCTATTCTTAGATCTTTGAAGTATTATTGTAAAAGAATCTATTTCGCTCGCGCATGTCAGAGGGTACATCTGTCGAGCACTAGATATCGCAGATAATTACTGACATCGAACAGCTAGGTTAGCTGGGCATTACCTACGAGGCCGAGACTTCTATAGATTTGATCTTACAGTCTCTACCTGAATGTTGGGGCAGGTTCATCATGAACCAAAAGAGAAAAACTCTTGGGAGTTAATAGCTATGCTCAAGGAGGCAGAGCCAGATGTATGACACAGAAACTGGGCGACGCTGTGCTGTTATAGACTCAGGGCCTAGTTGAGAGTACGGAGTAGCCCGCGGAGGACTAAACCGAGAAGAATAGGAGTCGCCACCCGGTGGAATCGGGAAATGATTTAAGGCCGCACTCACCCCTCGCAAGGGAAGACCTCAAACCGTTGGGTTCGGAATGGTCCCTTACTTATGTCAATTTAATGAATATATTTGTGTAATATTAACCAAATTTACTCAACATACACATTGGTTTAGGGTGATCTAAATTTCTATAAGACCTAAATCTAAGTATGCTGAATACAAGTTTTCACAATAACAAACATCCGGTATCGCACATCAAACATGTTACATAAATAACAATCTAAATATACCACAACTTAAATTCCTAATGCAAAAGGTAATTAACTAAGTCATGCTCGAACTAAAACAACATTACAACAACATAATCATGCTTGAAATAAAGTAACATTCTAATGGTCTAATCATGCTCAAATACAAATTTGAGTGAAATGAAACATGTGAATTTTTAAGTGGTACGGGGCATTGTTTCCCGAGTGCAAACCATATTACCGTCCATTCGGATTCGACTATGGAATTTATATCCGGGTTTCCATCCAATATACCACAAAAAGAATACATGTTCCATTCACTCAAAACCACATCACATACTAATTAATGACATTCATGCGACAGAAAATAAATTACATGCGATTCTACCTTATTAATTTACATAACCTAAATTAATTAACATGTTAAATTAACTATTCATGCTAAGCATTATTAAACACATATTCTAAGTCAATATTCATGTAAATAAATTCTAAATAACATGCAAAAACAAATATTCATGCTAAACATATTTTTTTAAGTTATTATTTCATGTGAATAAATTCCATACAACACCAAACTAATTATTCATGCTAAATGCCATAAAATAAATTTCCTAAATCATGATTCTATATAAATAAATTTAATAAGAGGTGCCCTCAGGTCTTACCTTTTTTGTCGCTGTTCGGAGGTGCGTTATACGGCCGTCGGAAGAGCTAAAACATCGTGACTCCACCGGTTCGCTGCTTTGGCGTTTTCCTTCGCTGTTTCGCTCTTTCGCTCGCTGTTTTCACTCCGTTTGATGCCGTTTTGCTGCCGTGTCGCTGCCGTGTTTAGGCCACTGGTTTGCTATGGATTAGGGGGTTGTTTTGGTGAATTTGGAGGGGTATCGGACTGCCGTTTGCCCGGTTTCTCGAAGGTTTATAAGTGCAGTTTTTTATTCACTGTTTCGGCGAATTGGGGACTGTTTGGGCGTGACTTGGGCTGCTGTTTCGGGGGAAATTCCAGGGGATCTTGGGGCAAAATGTGTGCTGGTTTGGGGGCTAAAATAGGGGCTATTTAAGTGGAAATTGAGGGGCTGAACTGGATGCTAATTGGCGTGGACTGCAGAGGCAAAATGGGTGCAGTTTGTGCGTGACTTGTGGGCTGGTTGGAGGCTGTTTGGCGTGAGCTTGAGGGGACTGAATGGAGATGATTGTGGGCTGGTTCCAAGGCTGAGATGAAGGCAGTGACTTGCTTGAATACAAGGGCTGATTTGGTGGTGATGAGGGGCGTGAACTGCAAGGAAAATGAAGGCTATGTGGTGAGGTGCTTTAGGCGTGAGCAATGGGGGAATGGTGGGCTGTTTTTGGTCTCCAAATGCTTGATCAATTTGTGCTTGATATATGCTTGATGTATCTTATATCCATTTGAAGTGAATGAATAAGGGTTATATAGGCAATTGGAGTGCATTTATTGGTTGGCAAAGTGATGGTGAGAGGTAATTAATTAGGCATGCAAACTTTGTTGACAAAGGAAGGAAAAATGATGTAAATGATGATAATTGTGTTGAAAATGAAGAAAAGGAAGAGGGATGGTGATAGGCGTGGGGTAGAAGGCTTAAATGGTGGGGGGATGACCTAATTAATGCCTTGGAAAATTGATGTCAAGGTAAAAGCTTGGTCAAAGGTTAAAAACAAGCTGGTAGATGGGTGAATCTTGTTTGAATAGTGCATGGAGGGGTAAAAATGGTGTCATGGGCGTGGGCTTCTTGCTTGGTGGGCTTGGTGCTTGGTTTATTTTGGTTTCATGGGCTTTGGATGTGGTTTTGTGTTTAGGTGGACTTGGAAGGGTTTGTGGTGATTTTGGGCCAAGGATATGCCTCGAAACGAAGATCCGACAAGCGAACTCAGAGCGAACTTAGCGAAATAATTCCAAAATAATATGTCAACTCTTGACTTCTCATTCCAACGACCGTATTCCGCGACCTCCATGACTAAAAGGCGGTGCCTCCTTACGAGACTCATCATTGGGCTCGGTATGCAAAAATACAATGCCTACAGTCGCCCCCACTTTGATGGGATTTGTTCAGTGTGTGCTAATGACAATCCTATCAAAGTTCGTGCAATGCATTTTTACTTACCTGGCTCGCCAGCTGTCACTTGGTCCACCTATTGTGTTTGTTTGATGGTGCTAGGCCCCGTACCTAGGGCGTCGCGGTAGTCCATAATTATTCACGGTAGTCTACGGTAGTCTACGATAATCCACAACACTCATCGGTAGTCCACGGTAGTCCACATAATCCACATAATCTTCATAACCTTCATAGTCCACGGTAGTCCACATAATCTAGATAATCTTCATAACCTTCATAGTCCAGGGTAGTCCACGGTAGTCCACATAATCCACAGAATTTTCATAATCTTCATAATTCACGGTAGTCCACATAATCCACAAAATCTTCATAATCTTCATAGTTCACGGTAGTCCACATAATCCACAAAATCTTCATAATCTTCATAGTCCACGGTAGTCCACGATACTTTATGATAATCAATGGTAGTCCACGGTAGTCCACAACAGTTCATGATAATTTACAGTAGTCCACAACACTTTATGATAATCAACGGTAATCCACGGTAGTCCATAATACTTCATGATAATCAACGGTAGTCCACGACACTTCATGATAATCCACGGTAGTCCACAACACTTTATGATAATCTATGACAGTCCCCGACACTTCATGATGATCTAGGATTCGTTCCTGGATTTCTTCCAAAACTCTGACGGTGTGGACCTTAACCCTGGGATTCATTCCCGGATTCATTCCAAAACTCTGCTGATATGGGCCTCGACCCTGGGATTCATTCCCGGATTCATTCCACATTCTGAGTCTGATGCGGGGCTCACCCCAGGGTGCCATACCCCGTAAAATTTGATTTTGATAAGGATGTGGGCCTCGCCCCCAGATTGTCATACCCAATAAGACTGAAACTGAACTGATATGGGTCTCGCCCCTAGAATGCCATACTTGGCAGAACTGATACTGATGCTACTAATTCCTTTCAGCATATTGCCTTTCCTTTTACGAGATAATCTTGATAGCTAGATATATTTCTGTCCTTAATAGGTGCTTCACGTTGAAGCCAGAGAATCTTCAAAGTACTGGGTATGCTCAACTCCGATCATCTGAATAAGTGATCTGAACTAGACTCTTAGTGTGTGTGTGTGCCAAGGCTCTTTCACAGCTTGCTCCTTATGTTAGCCAACTTGATGATTTCACTTCGGAGAATCGAACCAGTGGCTCTAACCAACCTGGATGTCTTGATCATATTTTATGATTACTTCAGCATACTCAACATGATATGGTCTCTTGTATTTTTCTTTTTTCTTTTTTCTCTTTCATTCTTTTTTTTTCTTTTTTTTTTCTTTTTCTTTTTCTCTTTTCTTTTCTTTTTTTCTTTTCTTGACACGCCTACCCCTAAGGTAGCATTTCTCCTTATGGTCGTCCTAATACTCGCCCATGGGTAGCTTCACGCTTATCGGTTATAGGCGGTCTATTTTTTCTTCTTTTTTTTTTCTTTTTATAGAGACTTTTTCTTTCATTCTTGACCATATCATATATCGTGGCGTACATAAACCAGAGTGGACATCCAAGCAAATGGTCATTCACCGATCCACCATCTCTTCGACTAGTCATCTTATTAACCACTCAGTCTTCCACCGTTGAGATCTCGCATTGAAGTGCCCATGAATCTAATTGAGATCAATCTATTCGGAATACCGGCGGAGAACACTTCTCGCACTTATTGCTTCTACGGCTTCTCCCTTCAACACACAATGTCATCACCGGACATATATCTAGTTACCAAAGTCTCTCTCAGTCATTTTTTTTCATTTTTTAATTTTTTTCATCATTTTTTTTTCACATTTATTTCAAAGAATTTTTCTTTTCTGCCGCTGACAATGTGGGCTCTCCCCCAGGATCCATTCCCGAAATTCAAACTTAAATGGACCTCAACCTTCAGATTCCTTCTCAATTCTGATACCAATAGGGTCTCGACCCAAGGATTACTACTCGAATTCAATACAGTGCTTTCAAGATTCCTGATTGGCTTACCCTCGTCGCTTTCTTCTTCCTTCTTCCAAACCTGTGAATATGAAACAAAAACAAAACATAAGAGACAAGATGCAATTTTTTGTGTATGCATGCATGCATGAGTGAATTTCCTATCCAGTTGGGTTAGATCTTCTGCAGGTGACTATCCAGTCTTCTCTCCCTCAGGCAAAACACAGCTTCAACTTGTCCACATTGATCGGCTCGGTGAACTCGTTCCCTTCCAAGTCTGACAATCTTACTGTTCCATTTCCCAGTTTCTGAATGGCTACCTTATTATTTCTGCTTGCTTCTTCCGAAGATTCTCCATGTTCTAAGCATTATTGAGTATCATAGTACCAAGGTTGAATGCTTTTATCAAACACACTCATATCACATATTCAGACGAGTGAGATAAATGAACGTCTTTATTATCATTCAAGAAAATAGTTCAAATGGGTAGACTAAATCAATGTCTACTTTAAAGAAGCAGGATCAAATAAACTATGAGGAACAACCTCATCATTTGCAGCACTGTTTTCTTCCTCAGCCTATGGTTCTTCATCGTTGTCATATCCCATGGAAGAAGCTGGGTGTCGAGAACCGGAGGACAAAGGTTTCGGGTAGGCCAGAGTTGATCATGTAGGTGGGTGGTGAACTGAGTGATAATCTGGTAGGGGATTACGGTGTGTGTGTTTGGCTGTTCTTTTTCAGGGTCTGGGATCTTATAGGAGTCAATTAAATCTTGGATCTCATGGCGAAGATGGACACAGCTATCGGTGTCATGGCCAGGCTGTTGGGGAAGTTGCAGTAGCGGTTTATATTGAGGTTTGGTGGGGGAGGATTTGGGAGTGGTCTAGGCTCCAAAGGTTTTAAGAGTCCTTGCCTTATCAACTTCTCAAGCACTTTGGACAAGGGTCTTCCCAGGTTGGAGAAGCGTCGGTTCTTAATGGCAGCAACCTCGGCAGTAGCGGTTTTGGTCTCAGAGTGTCCCCCAAAATTCCTTCTATTCTGGCCATAGAACTTTCGATTCTCGGCTTCTTCCTCCTCGATATCCATAACAGTCTCTCTCAATTTTTGAAAGTCTGTAATCATGGAGTTCATCCTCCTCAACTTGCTGTAAAGGGAGGGCTTAGTGCCCTTGATGATCATTTTAATCTGGTCCTTCTCCGAGGGCCGAGTCTGTATCTTCAAAAGCTGGCTCCTCCAGTGATCCACATATTCTTTAAAGCCTTCATCAGGCTTCTGCTTAGTATTCTCCAAGTCGCGGAGTGACAAGTCGATCTCTAAGTCAGTCACATATTGTTTTAAGAAGGCATCAGCTAGTTCTCTCCAGTCTTCTTTAATCTTCTTCTCAAGGCTGTGGTACCAGACCACAGGAGCTCCCTCAAGTGACATGCCGAACATTTTCTGGACCTGGTGCTTCGACAAACCCACTGAACTCATAATTGAAACGTATTAGCGAAGATGGACCATTGGATCTCCATTTCCATTGAACTTGGCCATATCTGGCATCTTGAACTGAGCAGGCAACTGTTCCTCAAAGGTCATTGCCTCATAGTCTAACAAGTCTTCATCCTTACCCTTCATCTTGCGGGTAACTGACTTAACCTGGTTACGGAGCTTCTGCAATTCTGCCTGAGACCCGGCCACTCTTCCAGCGGCATATTCAGCCATGTCATCTTCAAACATCGGGATATCATCATTAACCCTATTTGAGGCTCTTCACGCCTCTCATTCTCAGAACTACCCCCAGCACGAGGTACAACCACATTTGAAAAGGCAGCAGTCAGATTCTGAAGTTGTTCAGTCATTTTAGAAATATTGGCTTCCATCTGATCCATTCGGGACCTCTCATTCACAATCACTATTTTTTCATGATATTTTGATTTTGTAAGTCTTTTCCCTTCCCTATCCCAACAGGTATCCATGATGACTTTTTGAAACACAAGGGTTAGCATGATGCATGTATGCATGATATGCGTGAGATGAGTATTAATGCATGAAATAAATAAGCTCGTAAAAGAATTTACAATAACCGGCCCGTTATCATTTCAAAGTATTTAGTCACACTATTGCGCAGTGCAAACTTGTCCCAGTTGAAAAGGCCCAACAAGTTTACACTTTGCGATAATATAACTAAATAACTTCAAATGATAAGAGGCCCAAACACAGAATGGCCCATTGACATTTGAAAAGCTTTTGGCCCAATGGTCAAAGGGCATGAATTTGTCCCTGTTTAAATGTCCCAACAAGTTTATGTCTCTTGACAAAAAGCTCAACTGATTCCAAATGACAAAGGTCCCAAACACAAGCATAAGTAAATAATTTCTAAGAGTCATAAAACTACGGTTCATGTGTAGGTTTTAGGAATGAAACAAAAGCCCTTATTGGTAAAGGATTACCCACAACTAGGACTCCCCACTCAAGGGTTCAAACGACCAAGTGAGTGCACCTTATATATCCACAAGTTAAGATATGTGACTAACTGTCAAATGGACTTCCCGTTGTAGATTCCCCAGAGGGAAGGTGGAGCGAACCTCTCTAAGTACCCTAGCCCCTTAGGCTCTTATCGCTTGGTGACAGGAATATAAAAAACGTCCTCCAAATAGTCTATCATATGAGATGATTATCTAGATGCCTTCACAGCTTTTCCTATAAAAAGGTAGTGAATGAAGGAAGACACCAAACCATCACCTAGCCCTAGTAATGCCTTTGATTAAATTCCATAAACCCACAGTAAACATGGTTAATTAAGACACAAATCGAAACATTACA
This sequence comes from Zanthoxylum bungeanum, assembly GCA_019454045.1. Taxonomy (NCBI): domain Eukaryota; kingdom Viridiplantae; phylum Streptophyta; class Magnoliopsida; order Sapindales; family Rutaceae; genus Zanthoxylum; species Zanthoxylum bungeanum. The sequence goes on along the minus strand of SKCR01014232.1, from coordinate 83,250 downwards.
AGACAATATTTCGAGGCCGATTCTCTATCCCCAGTGGAGTCGCCAGACTGTTGGACATAGAAACTGGGCGACGCTGTGCTGTTCTAGACTCAGGGCCTAGTTGAGAGTACGGAGTAGCCCGCAGAGGAGTAAACCAGAGAATAAAGGAGACGCCACTCGGTGTGAACCGGGAAATGATTTAAGGCCGCACTCACCCCTCGCAAGGGAAGACCTCAAACCGTTGGGTTCGGAAAGGTCCCTTAATATTAACCAAATTTACTCAACATACACATTGGTTTAGGGTGATCTAAATTCCTATAAGACCTAAATCTAAGCATGCTTGAATACAAGTTTTCACAATAACAAGTATCTGGTATCGCACATCAAACATGTTACATAAATAACAATCGAAATATACCACAACTTAAATTCCTAATGCAAAAGGTAATTAACTAAGTCATGCTCGACTACTAAAACAACATTACAACAACATAATCATGCTTGAAAAAGTAACATTCTAATGGTCTAATCATGCTCAAATACAAATTTGAGTGAAATGAAACATGTGAATTTTTAAGTGGTACGGGGCATTGTTCCCGAGTGCAAACCATATTATCGTCCATTCGGATTCAGCTATGGAATTTATATCCGGGTTCCATCCAATATACCACAAAAAGAATACATGTTCCATTCACTCAAAACCACATCACATACTAATTAATGACATTCATGCGACAGAAAAATAAATTACATGTGATTCTACCTTATTAATTTACGTAACCTAAATTAATTAACATGTTAAATTAACTATTCATGCTAAGCATTATTAAACACATATTCTAAGTCAATATTTCATGTAAATAAATTCTAAATAACATGCCAAAAAATAAATATTCATGCTAAACATATTTTTTTAAGTTATTATTTCATGTGATAAATTCCATACAACACCAAACTAATAATTCATGCTAAATGCCATAAAATAAATTTCCTAAATCAGATCTCTATATAAATAAATTTACTAATAGGTGCCCTCAGGTCTTACCTTTTTTGTCGCTGTTCGGAGGTGCGTTATACGGCCGTCGGAAGAGCTAAAACATCGTGCCTCCACTGATTCGCTGCTTTGGCATTTTCCTTCGTTGTTTCGCTCTTTAGCTCGCTGTTTTCACTCCATTTTGATGTCGTTTTGCTTCCATGTCGCTGCCGTGTTTAGGCCACTGGTTTGCTATGGATTAGGGGGTTGTTTTGGTGAATTTGGAGGGGTATCGGACTGCCATTTGTCCGGTTTCTCGAAGGTTTATAAGTGCAGTTTTTTATTCACTGTTTCGGCGAATTGGGGACTGTTTGGGCGTGACTTGGGGGGACTGAATGGAGATGATTGTGGGCTGGTTCCAAGGCTGAGATGAAGGCAGTGACTTGCTTGAATACAAGGGCTGATTTGGTGGTGATGAGGGGCGTGAACTGCAAGGAAAATGAAGGCTATGTGGTGAGGTGCTTTAGGCGTGAGCAATGGGGGAATGGGTGTGTTTTTTGGTCTCCAAATGCTTGATCAATTTGTGCTTGATATATGCTTGATGTATATTAGCCATTTGAAGTGAATGAATAAGGGTTTATATAGGCATTGGAGGTGCGTTTATTGGGTTGGCAAAGTGATGGTGAGAGGTAATTAATTAGGCATGCAAACTTGTTGACAAAGGAAGGAAAAATGATGTAAATGATGATAATTGTGTTGAAAATGAAGAAAAGAAGAGGGATGGTGATAGGCGGGGGTAGAAGGCTTAAATGGTGTGGGGATGACCTAATTAATGCCTTGAAAATTGATGTCAAGGTAAAAGCTTGGTCAAAGGTTAAAAACAAGCTTGGTAGATGGGTGAATCTTGTTTGAATAGTGCATGGAGGGGTAAAAATGGTGTTATGGGCGTGGGCTTCTTGCTTGGTGGGCTTGGTGCTTGGTTTATTTTGGTTTCATGGGCTTTGGATGTGGTGTTTTAGGTGTTTAGGTGGGCTTGGAGGGTTTGTGGTGATTTTGGCCAAGGATATGCCTCGAAACGAAGATCCGAAAAGCGAACTCAGAGCGAACTTAGCGAAATAATTCCAAAACAATATGTCAACTCTTGACTTCTCATTCCAACGGCCGTATTCCGCGACCTCCACGACTAAAAGGCGGTGCCTCCTTACGAGACTCATCATTGGGCTCAGTATGCAAAAATGCAATACCTACACCAGAGCTTCTAAAAGGGCAAGAAGCACAAAGTGCATTTTACTTCAACATCCCTGAAGGCCAAGGCTTGGCCGAAAGCTTCTGGGGGTGTGAAGAAAATGGCAAGGCTAAATCGTCACAGTCTTCTGGGATGACAAATGACATATCCCAAAATGTCTGCCTAAAATGTGGCAAACGGGGTCACTGTAAGCGTGACTGCTGTATGGACAAGGCAGACATGAAGGAAGTGAAGACGAGCAAGTCTCCGGCTTCAAGTATGTTTGTTATAAACATGTCCACTATTGGTTTTAAAATTGTATTTTAGATACTGGATGTGGTACATAAATATATGTACTGATGTGCAGAATCTGCTGATTAGTAGGAGACTAGCTTCAGATGAGATCGACCTACAAGTCGGAAACGGGACGAGAGTCGCTATTTTGGCCGTAGAAACCTATATTTTGGAACTGGCCTTGGCTCATGTACTTAAATTAGGAGACTGCTATAATGTACCTAGTTTGAATAAGAACATTATCTCTGTAGCTAGTTTAACCCGTTGGGGTATACCTTTGTATTCCGAAACACTGGATGTTTTGTCTATAAAGTTGATATTGAGATATACACATTAGATGTGAATAACAGTATTTATATTTCGAATTATAAATGAATCTCAAAGATATAACATGACAAATAAAAGGCTCAAACTGAGTAAATCAGATGAGACTTATTTGTGGCATTGTGGTCTGGGACACATTAACAAGACTCGTATATCCACACTTTCGAATAGTGGATACTAGGACGGATTTGATCCTAATTCAAATGATGTCTACGAATCTTGTTTATTAGGCAAAATGCCTAAAACACCTTTTAATGGTAAATGTGCAAGTGCCACCGATCTGTTAGCCCTCGTTCATAGTGATGTAAGTGGGCCCATGTCTAGCTAGGCTAGAGGTGGATATGAATACTTCGTAACCCTTATGGATGTGGCATCACGTTATGGTTATGTGTATCTTATGAAACACAAGTCGGAAACTTTTGAGAAATTGAAAGAGTTTCGACACGAAGTAAGAAAATAGACCGATAAAAGTATTAAAATATTACGGTTTGACCATGGTGGATAATACTTAAATAAATAAGTTTCTGGATTACTCGAAAGAGTATGGTATTCTTCCACAGTGGACTCCTCCCGGAACACCTCAATTTCACAGTGTGATCGAACGGAGAAACCGAACCTGGTGGGACATGGTAAGGTTAATGATGAGTCGCTCTGAGCTACCAATTTCCTTCTAAGGATATGCATTAAACAATGCAATACTTATTTTGAATAAGGTTCCATGAAAATCTGTTCGACAGACTTCATATTAGATATGAGCAGGAAAGAAACTGAGTTTCTCATTCCTAAAGAATTGGGAATGCTGGGCATACTCTAAACGTTTGGATGATACCAAACTATAACCCAAATTGGATAAGTTTCTATTTGTAGGTTATCCTACGAAAACCAAAGTATAGTACTTATACAACTCACAAGAGAACAATGTATTTGTTGCTCTCCATGCGGTTTTCCTCGAAAATGAATTCCTAAATACAGTGGTAAGTGGGAAGAAAGTATAACCCGATGAAAATCAGAGTGATACTATTCCAGGCACCAATCCCTTACGGAACATGAACAGTTCATCATAGATGAAACTGTACCACAATCTTCGAATACACAATAACCGCGTATGTTAGAGAGAGTCAGAAAATAACCTGGGAGGTATGGATTTCTGATCTCACCTCATATAGATATTAATCTTATTGAGGAAAATGAACTGACTACGTATGAGGAAGTGATACAAGGTATCGACTTCTTTTATGGCAAAGTTCCATGAAGTCCGAAATGGATTTCATGTATATGTTGGACAATTATGACCCATAGCGTCACTATTTGTACAGATCATGGTGTTGTTGTACAAATTAACTATGTGACAAAGGAGATTGTACTCTTATCATTTGTGATTAGATCACCTAGATGTATAAATGATGATAGGTCCCTATGATTTTTTCCTGGACGGAGAATGATATGAGACAGTATCAGTCCACGAAGGATAAATCATTAAATATCCCTAGTCAAAGTATTATCGAGATTGGACATCGATAAATACGTAAAAGACTAGTATTACACTTGTGCGCGTTGTGAGGGCACAACGACATAGTTCTCATATATTTGGGTATAGGATACTCATGCAAGTGTAATAGGAGGTTGTGTTTCACCTATGGTACGGGAAACAGCTTCGCTCTGGATAGACCCCCTCGGAATTCCATTGGTAGTATGACTATGTGTCTATGGAAGTCCGAAATCAGAGTAGGTGTATTTGGTCTTAACCTGAGACTTGCACCGCTAATACTTTCGACAATCAATATACTTTGGTTGCGGCCGTCCTGGGCTTTAACAGGTTATGTGTACGCCAATGCTGGGTATATTGAGAATCGTAGTGTGTTGGGTGTGATGTCAAGACGGAAGTGTCACTCCAGTCATATGGAGATGATGGTCACGTAGGATACGGGACTGGTTCTCTTAAATGCTGCAGCTATCGAGATATTATGACTAGGTCATGTTTATCCGATTATAGAGACTAGTCACCAGACATCCGACATGTGCTTCGTACGGGGCAGACACAATTCCAGCCCCAGGCCTAGCACGTGATCATTCGATACTGGACAGAAATACGCAATACTACATATACTACGCCTGATACAGATCCTTTATTCCTGTAAGGATATTTCCGAAGAATTGGGTAGACATGGCGCTTTGCAAGAGGCCAACCTTGTCTTGTAAATCGGTATAAAGGTAGTACGAGGTACTTATGTGTTCGGATAGTCCGACGACCGAATTTACTGCCAACATATCTGGGGATCTCATTAGTCGCTTCCCAAAGATTCACTGATGACGTATGACTCGCACTCTAAATTAATCTGGGATTAATTACGGAGATATTTTATCTGGGATAAAATATCAATTAAAGAGAGATAACGATTAATTTGGAATTAATCGAGAAATTAATATATTTGATATATTAATCAAAATTAGATTTTGACGCGGAATTAAAATTAGATTTTAATTCGGGCGAATGAATTGATTTAGAATTAATTCGTTAGTGACGTGAATAGTGATTTCGCTAAGCATAATCATTTAATTATGACGTAGCGGAATATTCATTAATTTGGAATTAGCGAACCCGAGCCCGAGATTATTTGCGAGCGCATTCGCATTTTGAATTCGAGTGCGGCACGCAAGTCAAATCAAACGTCAAATCACTAGTCGCATCAAGCGTCAATCACTTGTCACTTTGAGTGATGTGACTTGACAACTTTTGATTGATGTGATTGAGTGATGTTGGTGGTTAGAGCCATTGTGGCTTGACTTTTGAAATCCAAATTCATGGCAAATGCATTTGAAATTCAAATGTGTGTATTTAATACACAAATTTGGAACAACCAAATAGAACTTCTTCTTTCTCTCATCTCTTTCTCTTCACGCCCAAAGGGGCTAAATTTTCTGTTTTCATTAGGGGTGTGCATTAATCGGTTTTAACCGATTAACCGAACCGTTCCGACCCATTTTTTATTACGGTTCGGTTAATTCGGTTAAATCGGTTATTGCGGTTAAAATTTTTAACTTTTTCGGTTATTCGGTTCGGTTACAATTATGAGATTCGTATAACCGAACCAACCGATTAACCGAAATTAAACCATATATATATATATATAATATATATATATTAGCGCGTGCGAATCTTTTAATTTTTTAGAGTTAAGATAGTCTGCATGTAAACTCTCAATTGGTTGTAGTTATATTGATTTGATAATACTACTAGAAAATAAAATTGATAAAATTCAAATGACAAGCTGCATTAACAGTTTGGTTGTGACTTTTTTTAATTTCTCTCAAGAATTTAATCAAATATTAGTTATAATCGGTATTTTTAGAATCGAATATGTGATCGAATTAGTGATCCAAAAAATTTAATGCGTAAGTGGTTCGACTGGTTGAAACGTTCCGAAAAAAATCGGTAGAACCGACCTACATCATATATATTTTACTAATTAAAAATTATAAAAAAAATTAAATTTTAATTTATTGGATTGGTTAATAACCGAATTAACCATAACCGACCGAAATATAATGGTTAATTGGTTAATGGTTATGTGTCATAAATTGGTTAAATCGGTCACACTTTTATTTAACCGAAAATTTCGGTTACGGTTAAAAAATCAAGGATTAACCGACCGAACCGACCGATGCACACCCCTAGTTTTCATGTTTTTGAAACCGTGAGCAGTAAAGGGAAGCAAGAGTGGATTTTGTGGCAAAATCACAAGTGCTAGCACACTTACGAGACTTGCGAAGGTGATAGGGAAGTCCACCCATGAGCCGGGAACCATTCGACGAAGCTTGGAGCCTGACGAAGGACCACCATTGACGCCAAAACAGAGAGCAAAATACAGTTCACTGCAGCAGTTCACAGTGAGCATGATTAATTGTATAAATTGATGTTTTAGAAATGTTAATTTGGGTGATTAATCATGATATACACTTTAGGTTAATTAAATGTGAAATTGGATTTTGTGTTTAATTATGTTGGGCCTTAAAATTGGGTTTGGGCTTTAATGTTGTAAATGGGCTTATTGGGCTTTGTTGTACAAAGTTGGGTTTAGAAAAATTGGTTGGATCCAATTAGGCCCAAAACCGCTTTCATAAAGCCCAAATGCGACTTAATGGACCTTTAAAGTTTAATTGGGCCTAATGGGCCAAGATTGATTTCTAGGCTTATGGGGTAATTCCCGGATTGGATTTTGGTTATTCGGTTTGACCCGAGTTGACCAAAAGTCCACGCCTTAAGAAATTAATTAAAAGCCCATTGGAATTTAATTAAATTGACGTTGGACGTTAATCAGGCTTTGAGACCCGAAACGATTAAATTTGGAATTTAAGTAGTAAAAGGTTTATTATTAAGTGTAATGTTTAATTTGGAATTAAATAAGCGAATTAGAATTAAATGCATATTGAATTGGATTTAATTATGTAGTTTAATTTAATTCGAGAATTCGTACTTTGAGTACTTATTCGCAAAACGAGTTTGACTCGAACCAAATCAAATCGTTGTTTGAACATTGGATGGTCACGAATTATCAGATTAATTAATTTGATTAGATTGATTGATAACATGTTTGTGTGAATACATGGTTGCGATGCATGAATAATGTATATTGGTTGGATATTAGATGGGTGGGAAAATTTTAGAAATTGTTGTAATAAATTTGATTTATTAATTGGACATGCGTGTCCAGCCTTATTACCTCTCATTTCTTTGTATTCTCTTCTCATATATTCCCCTCAATGTAAATGAGGTTTCTTTAGAAGTTTAGTGTAACAGGTAGAAATGATACTTGTGCTAGCGGGATAGAGAAAGGGAGAGATTTGATCTAGGATCATTGTGTAAAATATTCATCCGCATATCATTATTATTTTATTTATACGCGCTTTATTATGTGTTTAGAATGCATGTTTAAGGGTGTACAATGATGAGACCTTAACAAATATAATAAATTGGTTGCCAATTTACACTCGAAAAACCCTCGCAACATATTAAGTGTCTTTCCTTCCATTGAGTGATTCTCACTCAAGATCCGAGACTGGCATTGGCTTGTTGGCCAAATTCAAGGCCTTTTTCTGTCGAGGATGTGTTTGAATCACGAAGGCTTTGTTCCATATCAGTATCTTGTCTAAGTTGTGGTTTGTTGGCCAAAGTCAAGACCACTTATTGTCCATCGACATTGATTACGAAGCTTTCCATGGTCAATGGGTCGCGTTTGACTGGGATCACTAAGTTTGTTGTGCCAAAGCCAAGGCTTAGTCATGTCAGAGGAAAAAGGTTAGGTAATACATTGGATGTATTGGCATATAGAAGATTATGTTTCAGACTTAGATTCCCCTACCGGATCTAGGAATTGGATTGGATCCAATCGATCCTAGAGATCTACCTAGTTAATTATCATAAAATTTATTGGCCAAAGTCAAGATTGTGCGATATCTAATGGGATCCTAGCCCACTAGGAAACGCGGTTTCCCGAGTACTCGACAGAGGGTTAGAGGCTTTCCGAAAAATAGTGGGAGGCAAGAATTGAATTTGCAATATTCATTTAATTACTTGCCATACGCGTTCAAACAAATATCAATTCGTCAAAGAAATTAAATGTTAGTTGGACTAATATTTAAATTCTTGTTTTGATTAAATAATTGGACTATATATTCAAACTATTCATTTATAGTTGATTTTATAATTGGATTATAGTAATCAATATAATTGATTTTAATCTATTAAATTATAGTTGATTAAATAGTTGGACTATTGTAATCATTATAATAAATAGTACCAAAATCATTGATTAAATAGTTGGACTATTAAAATCAAGATAAAATTGAAAGATTGACATTTAAAACATAATCCTAGGGAAAATGTATTTAAATGGTTTAATTTTCAAATTGGGAATAAATTTCAGGATGGTCCTGGAAAGACTGATAAGTTAGTTTATTTGATAAAATAACATATTAGGCCTAAGCCCGGAGTTAAGCAAATAGTAGAGCATAATCTTTGGAAGATTTATGTGATGATAACTTAAGTGCTTAATCCATTATACTTACCGCAGTAGACTCCTTAATTTCTTAATCAGAACCAAGGATTAGATCCTTAAAGTATGATATTGAAATTGAAGGATTTTCATAAATCTATACTTAGATTTTAGAAGTACTAAAATTGCAATAGTAACTCTTGGAGAGTTAATGACTATTCTTAAGGAGACAAAGTCATACTTTGCAATTAGGCAAGTAGTGCAAGGCGTACTTTACTTCGATATTCTAGCAACCCGAGGTTTGGCCAAAGGATTCTGGAATATGGAAAAGGGCAAAGGCAAATTCATTATAATCTTCTGGGAGAAGAATGACATATCCCAAAATGTCTGCCTTAATGTGGCAAACGGGATCGCGGAAGCGTGACTGCCGTTTGGACAAAGCAGACATGAAGGAATTGAAGACGAGCAAGGCTCTGACTTCAAATATGTTTGTCATAAATATATTCACTACTAGTATTAAAATTGGATTTTAGATACTCAGGCTGATATATATATATATATATATATGTACTGATGTTCAAAATCTGCTATGAGCAGGATACTGATATCATTTGAGATTCATTTGCGAATTGAAACGGGACGAAAGTCGCTGTTTTAACCGTAGATACCTAAGTTTAGGAACTACTCTCGGGTGTGTACCTAAATTTGGATACTGTTATAATGTAACTAGTTTGACTAGAAACATTATCTTTATATCAGTGTTTAACCCGCTGCGGGTGAACCTTTATATTCTATAACACTAATGTGTTTTATTATATAAAGATGATATTAAGATAACACATTAGATGTGAATAACAGAGTTTATATTTTGAATATAAATAAATCTCAAATATAACATGACAAACAAACAGCTCAAACTGATTTGATCAGAAGAAACTGATGTGGCATTGTTGTCTGGGACACAATTAAACAAAACTCGTATATCCACACTTTCGAAGAGTGGGTACTCGGACTGATTTGATTCCAATCAAGTAAAGTCTACGAATCTAGTTAATTGGGTAAAATGCCTAAAACACTATTTACTTGGTAAAAGTGTAAATGTCGCCTATCTGTTAGCCCTAGTTCATAGTGAAGCAAATAGGCCCATGTCTAACTAGGCTAGAGGTGGATATGAATATTTTGTGACCTTTACAGATGTGACATCGCGTTATGGTTATGTGTTTCTTTTGAAGAACACAAATCTGAAACTTTTAAAGTTTCGACACGAAATAGACAAACAAATCGGCTATAGTATTATACCGTCACTGTAAGACCGTAATGGAAATTACTTAAGCAATAAGTTTATAAAATACTTGAAAGAGTATAGTATTCTTTCAAATGAGGACTCATCCCGGAACACGTCAGTTTGACGGTGTGTCCGAACTGAGTAACCGAATCTTGTTGGACACGATAAGGTTAATCATAAGTCGCTCTGAGCTACCATTTCCTTCAACAGATAAGCTTTAACAGTGGAAGAACTTATTTTGAATAAGGTTCCATAAAATCTATTTGACAGATTTCATATTAGATATGAATAGGAAAGAAACCGGGTTTCTCACTCCTGAAAATTTGGGTATGCTAGGCATACGTTTAGATGATACCAAACTAGAACCCAAATTCGATAAGTGCCAATTTTCGGTTATCCTAGGGATACCATAAGTATTGTACTTATACAACTCACGAGAGAATAATTAGATTGTTGCTCACCATGCGGTTTTCCTAAGAGGAATACCGATATGCAGTGGTAAGTGGGAGGATAGTAAAACTCGATGAAAATCGAAGTAATACTATTCCAAGCATCGAATCCTAATGCAACACAAAATAGTTCATCAAGGATGAAACTATTGCCATTAATCTTCGAATACACAAGAACCGCGTAAGTCGGAGAGAGTCAGAAAACAACCTGGGGTATGGGTTTCTGATCTCACCTCATAAAGATGTCTGTCTTATTGAGGTATACCAACTGACTACGTATGAGGAAGTGATACAAGGTATCGACTCCCTAATTATGACAAAGTGTCATGAGTCCGAAATAGATTCCATGTATATCAACTATGTTTTGATACTAGTTGATGTAACCGCAATGCATTGTGCCTATTGGTACTGTTTAAGTTTTCAAGGAAGATGTACATGGATGGTAACATACCAACGTATAAAGCTAGGCTTGTAACGGAAAGGTATCATTATCAACATTATGTTGATTACGATTCAACCTATTACCTGTTGTCACGGTAAATCCATTTGGATAATGCTTGCTAATGCTGCATGTTTCATTTATGAAATATGTCAGCTATACAAAAATCACTTTCCTGAAAAGGAAACCTTTTGGAGGATGTTTACAACATCCTGTCGGTTTTGTCGTACTAAAACTAGCAAACAAAGTTTGCGGGTTATTCGATCCATGTTTGGATTGAAGCAAGCATAAGTTCTTGGAATTTTTATTTTGATGTAATCATAATGGTGTATGATTTAATTCAAAACGAAATGATTCTTGTGTATATATAAGAGGGTTAGTGGGAGCGCATAGACAATGGTTGTCCTATATAAATAATAATGATATGTTTTTTCTTGGAAATGATATTCCCATAATAATAATCGGTGAAAGCTTGTCTTTCGATAAAAATCTCCGAGAACTCGTATATTGAAAAATGTACGCGACCTGGTGTCTCATACGCTTTGAGCATATGGATTCACAAACAGGCCAATCCAAGTGATAGTCACTGGATTGATGTTAAGAACATCCGTTAGTATCTTAGAGAACTAAGGATGCTGTCTTAGTCTATGGCGAATGAGAACTTGAAGTGACTAGGATCACTGTAGCAAGTTTCGTAACTGATAAGATGACTAAAAGTCGCAAACGGTACTATACAGTTTGAATAACGAAACAGTGAGCTGGAAATCTTCCAAGCAATATACTGTTACCGGATAAACAACAAATGCGGGTTATTGCTGCAGCTGAGGCGGCAATAGAAGCCTTCTGGGTCGAAAATAAATCAAATTAGATTAGAAATAATTCTGTCAGCAGCTGAGCTAGGCTTGAGCACAGGCTAAAGAATATGGTCTCATCAACGATCCAGATACATACTTCAACTATTCATCTGCTTCGTTCGGATCATACATCGTGGCGATGTGATGATCGTATAAATCGCATCAGACGATAATCATGCAAATCCGCTGATGAAGCCTTTCTCAGCAGTTTGAGCCAACCGTACATAGTTCGGTTGTCAAGCACTCGAGTGACTGGCTATAGGCCAAGGGGGAGATTGTTGGACAATTATGACCCATATCGTCACTATTTGTACAGATCATGGTGTTGTTGTACAAATTAACAATGTGACAAAGGAGATTGTACTCTTATCATTTCTGATTAGATCACCTAGATATATAAATCATGAGAGGTCCATATGATTTGTTCCTGGACGGAGAATGATACGAGACAGTATCAGTCCACGAAGGATATATCATTAAATATCCCTAGTCAGAGTATTATCGAGATTGGACATCGATAAATACGTAAAAGACTAGTATTACACTTGTGCGCGTTGTGAGGGCACAACGACATAGTTCTCATATATTTGGGTATAGGATACTCATGCAAGTGTAATAGGAGGTTGTGTTTCACCGATGGTACGGGAAACAGCTTCGCTCTGGATAGACCCCCTCAGAATTCTATTGGTAGTATGACTATGTGTCTATGGAAGTCCGAAATCAGAGTAGGTGTATTTGGTCTTAACCTGAGACTTGCACCGCTAATACTTACGACAATCAATATACTTTGGTTGCGGTCATCCAGGGCTTTAATAGGTTCTGTGTACGCCAATGCTGGGTATATTCAGAATCGTAGTGTGTTGGGTTGTGATGTCAAGACGGAAGTGTCACTTCAGTCATATGGAGATGATGGTCACGTAGGATATGATATTGGTTCTCTTAAATGCTGCAGCTATCGGGATATTATGACTAGGTCATGTTTATCCGATTATAGAGACTAGTCACAGACATCTGACATGTGCTTCGTACGGGGCAGACACAATTCCACTAGGCCTATCACATGATCATTCGATACTGGATAAAAATACGCAATACTACGTATACTACGCCTGATACAGATCCTTTATTCCTGTAAGGATATTTCTGGAGAATTGGGTAGACATGGCGCTTTGCTAGAGGCCAACCTTGTCTTGTAAATCGGCATAAACGTAGTACGAGGTACTTACGTGTTCGGATAGTCCGACGACCGAATTTACTGCCAACATATCTGGGGATCTCATGGGCCGCTTCCCAAAGATTCACCGATGACGTATGACTCGCACTCTAAATTAATCTGGGATTAATTAGATGAGAGAGAAAATTAATCTGTGATTAATTACGGAGAAAATTAATCTGTGATTAATTACGGAGATATTTTATCTGGGATAAAATATCAATTAAAAAGAGATAACGATTAATTTGGAATTAATGGAGAAATTAATATATTTGATATATTAATCGAAATTAGATTTCGACGTGGAATTAAAATTAGATTTTAATTCGGGCGAACGAATTAATTTAGAATTAATTCGTTAGCGACATGAATAGTGATTTCGCTAGGCGTAATCATTTAATTACGACGCAACGGAAAATTCATTAATTTGGAATTAGCGAACCCAAGCCTGAGATTATTTGCGAGCGCATTCGTATTTCGAATTCGAGTGCGGCACGCAAGTCAAATCAAACGTCAAATCGCTAGTCGCATCAAGCGTCAAATCACTTGTCACTATGAGTGATGTGACTTGAGAACTTGTGATTGAGTGATGTTGGTGGTTGGAGCCATTATGGCTTGACTTTTGAAATCCAAATTCATGGCAAATGCATTTGAAATTCAAATGTGTGTATTTAATATAAAAATTTGGAACAACCAAATAGAACTTCTTCTTTCTCTCAACTCTTTCTCTTCACGCCCAAATGGGCTAAATTTTCCGTTTTCTTGTTTTTGAAACCGTGAGCAGTAAAGGGAAGCAAGAGTGGATTTGGTGGCAAAATCATAAGTGCTAGCACAGTTACGAGACTTGTGAAGGTGATAGGGAAGACCACCCATGAGCCGGGAACCATTCGACGAAGCTTGGAGCTTGACGAAGGACCACCATTGACGCCAAACCAGTGAGCAAAATGCAGTGCACTACCGCAGTTCACAATGGGCAGAAAGTTCATCTCCGCAGTTCACATTGGTTGATGTACCAGAAGGCATTGTTACTATTGGTACTAAATAGGTATTCAAGGAAGACTGACATGGATGGCAACATACAAATGTACAAAACTAGGCTTGTAGCGAAAGGGTATCGTCATCAATATGATGTTGATTACGACGAAACCTTTTACCTGTTGCCATGATTAAATCCATTCGGATAATACTTGCTAATGCTGCATATTTCATTTATAAAATATGGCAGCTAGATGCCAAAACTGATTTCCTTCACGGAAACCTTTTGGAGGATGTTTGTATGCAACATCCATACGGTTTTGTCGTGCCAAAACATGCAAACAAGGCTTGCAAGTTAAATCAATCCATTTATGGATTGAAGCAAGCATTGAATTCTTGGAACCATCGTTTTGATGTAATCATAGTGGTATATAATTTAATTCAAAACGAAGATGATTCTTGTGTATATAAGAGGGTTAGTGGGAGCGCACTGACAATCACTGTCCTATACATTAATGATGTATTGCTTCTTAGCAATGACATTCCCATAGTACAATCGGTGAAAGCTTGGCTTTCAAAAAATTCTCCATGGAATACCTGGGAGAAGCAGGCTTTATTCTAGGAAAAAAGATCTAATGGATAGATCTAGAAAGCTGCTGAAACCTTCCTAGAGTTCGTACGTTTTGATATGTACGCAACCTGATGTCTTATATGCTTTGAGCATATACAGTCACAATCAGGCCCATCCAGGTGATGGTCACTGGATTGAGTAAAGAACATCCTTGAGTATCTTAGATGAACTAAGGATGATTTCTGAGAATATGGGGAAAGGAGAACTTGAAGTGACTAGGTTCACCGCTGCAAGTTTCCAAACCGGGAAAGATGACTGTAAGTCGCAATAAGGGTACATATTTGGTTTGAATAACGGAACAGTGAGCTGGAAATCTTCCAAGCAAGATACTGTAGCAGATTAACCAATAAAATCGAAATATTGTTGCAGCTGAGGCAACAAAAGAATCATTTTGGATCTATATAATCCTAATTGGATTAGGAGTAGTTCTGTTAGCAGCTGAGCTGGGCTACATCACAGGCTAAGGAACCGCGGTCTCATCAACGATCCAAGTATGTACTATAACTATTTCATCTGATTCGTTAGATCATACATCATGGCGATGTGATGATCGAATAAATTGCATCAGATGATAACCTTGCAAATCCACTGACGAATGTTATTTCTCAGCAGAAATTTTAGCGACCCGTACATAGTTCAGATGTTGGACACTTGAGCGATTGGATATAGGCCAAGTGGGAGATTTTTGGATAATCATGACTCATAGCATCACTATTTTGTAAAGAACATGGTGTTCTTGTACAGAATTAACTATGTGACAAAGGAAATTGCTATTTTATCATTTGTAATTAGATTACCTGGATATATAAATGATAAAAGTCCATATGATTAGTACTGGATTAATAAGATATGAGACAATATTAATCCATAAAGGTTTAATCATTAATATCCCTAGTTGTAGTATTATCGAGACTGGACATTGATAATGCGGAATAAGCTAGTATTACACTTGTACGTGTTATGGAAGCGTAACGACATAGTTCTCATATATTTGGGTATTGGATACTAATGCAAGTATAATAGGAGGTTCTGTTTACCGATGGTACGGGAACAGCTTCACTCTGGATAGACCCATCAGAGTCTCATTGGTAGTATGACTATGTGTCTATGGGAATCCGAATCAGGGTAGGTGTATATGGTCTTAACCTGAGACTTGCATTGCTAATATTTGCGACAATCAGTATACTTTGGTTTTGGTCGTCTGGGGCTTTAACAGGTTCTTTGTACGCCTCTTCTAGATATACTGAGAATCTTAGTGTATTGGGTGTGATGTCAAGATGGAAGTATCACTTTAGTCATATGGAGATGAAGATCACACAGGGATATAAAACTGGTACTCTATAGTGCTATAGCCATCGGGAAAGTATTACTAGGTCACGACTTTCCGATCATAAAGAGACTAGTTGCTAGTGATCCGATATATGCTTCGTACGGGGCAGACACAACAACAGCCCCAAGCCTAGCATGTGACATCTGATAGTGGATCGTAATACGCAATACTATGTATTCTACGACTGTCAAAGATCTTGTATTCCTTAAAAGAATATTTCTGGAGAATTGAGTAGGCACGGTGCTTTGATAGAAGCCAACCATGTCTTGTAAATTGGTAAGAAAATGGTACCAGGTACGCACGTGTTCGGATAGTCCGATGACCGTATTTACTGCCAACATATCGAGGGATCTTTTGGGTCGCCTCCTAAAGATTCACCAATGACATTTGACCCAAACAGAATTAATCTGAGATTAATTATGAGAGAGAGAAAATTAATCTAGGATTAATTACGACAATAATTAATCTGGGATTAATTCGACTAGAAGAGAGAGAACGGGATTAATTTGGAATTAATCGGTAAAAATAAATTTAATAGTTAAATTGGAATTTTCTATTTAATTTATTTAATTGAGCTAAAATAATATATTGGTTATATTAAATGAAATTAGATTTCAAAGCGGAAGTAAAATTGGATTTTAATTCGGGCGAACGAATTAATTTAGAATTTATTCGCAAGCAACTTTCGTTATAATTTTGCTAGGCATTATTATTTAATTAAATTGGATTTAATTATGTCGCAACAGAATAATTCGTTTATTCGGAATTAAATGAACCCGGGCACGAGCGAAGTTGCTCGTTGAGATTGTCCGACTTAAATTCGGAATTTACAAGTGGTGGGACCCACTTGACTTACATCACATATTTGACATGTGTTGGAAGTTGTTAAGGTTGAGTGTAAGCATTAGATTGCTTGTAAAATACACTAACCAATCTCAACACACTTTGTATTATTTTATTATTTGGAATAACATATACCAAACTAGGATTTGGTAAATGGTATTAGGTTTTGGAAATAAAATACACAAAATTAAAAAAAAAACTCTATCTTCGTCTATTCTTTCTCTCTTTGTCGTGAACCATGTTCTTCCAAGGGAAAAATTTGCTTCACAAAAATGATAAAAGCTAGCACTTTGGAGTTGAATCAAGGTGATATAGAGACTCACCCAAGTGTTGTAAACACTCAAGGAAAGCTTGGAGCTTCATTACATCCTTGGAAATTTTTGAAATATCCTCAACCAATCAATGTGAGTATTCGCACAATAATCACGCTTAGAGATCCCGTGACATGTCTAGGACACTAACACCAACTACTTCCATCAATTTATGTTGACAATTGATGTAAGTTTGTGGGCTTGCTCAACACACTTCGGGTTCGGGTTCGTTTAATCCGATTAAACGAATTTTCCATCGTGACGTAATTAAATCCAATTCAATTAAATAATAATTACTCGCAAAATACGAAAGTCACTTACGAATTAATTCTAAATTAATTCGTTTGCCCGAATTAAAATGCAATTTTAATTCCGCATTGAAATCCGATTTCAATTAATATATCCAATATATTATTTAATCGATTAATTCCAAATTAATCGTGTCTCTCTTCTAATCGAATTTTTATTCCAGATAAATTCTTATTGCAATTAATCCCAGATTAATTTTCTCTCTCTTATAATTAATCCCATATTAATTTTGTTCGAGTCAAATGTCATCGGTGAATCTTTGGGAAGTGACCTAAGAGATCCCTGGATATGTTGGCAGTAAATTTGGTTGTCGGAATATCCGACACGTGCGTACCGCGTACCACGTTCTCACCGATTTACAAGACATGGTTGCCTTTTAGCAAAGCACCGTGCCTACCCAATTCTCCAGAAATATTCAACGAAGAATATATAATCTATATCTGGCATAGTATACTATGTATTACGTATTGTGATCCAGTATCGAATGTCACATGCTAGGCCTAGGGCTGGAATTGTGTCTGCCTCGTACGAAGCATATATCGGATCACTAACAACTAGTCTATGTAATCAGATAATCATGACCTAGTCATATTATCCCAATAGCTGCAGTATATAAGAGTACTAGTTATGTATCCCGGCGTTATCATCTTCTCCATATGACTGAAGTGATACTTCCATCTTGACATCACACCCAATACACTACGATTCTCAGTAAACCCAGAAGAGGCATACCAAAACCAAAGCGTACTGATTGTTGCAAGTATTAGTGATGCAAGTCTCAGGTTAAGACCACATACACGTACCCTGATTCGGATTCGGATTCCCATAGACATATAGTCATACTACCAATGGGATTCCGAGGGGTCTATCCAGAGCGAAGCTATTCCCGGTCCAACGGCTAACAGAACCTCCTATCACACTTGCATAAGTATCATATACTTAAATATATGAGAACTATGTTGTTAAGCTTCCATAACGCGCACAAGTGTAATACTAGTCTATTTCACATTATCGATGTCAAGTCTCGATAATACAACGACTAGGGATATTTAATGATTAAACTGTTCGTAGATTAATACTGTCTCATATCTTATTAATCTGAAACTAATCATAAGGACTTTTATCATTAATATATATTCAAGTAATCCAATTACAAAATGAAAAATATCAATTTCCTTTGTCACATAGTTAATTTGTACAAAACCACAATGTCTTTTACGAATAGTGATGCTATGGGTCATAATTATCCAAAAATCTCACACTTGGCTTATAGCCAATCACTCAAGCATCTAACACCTAAACTATGTACATGTCGCTCAAACTTTTGCTGAGAAATAGCTTTCGTCAGGGAATTTGCAATGTTGTCATCTGAAGCGATATTTTCGATCTTCACATCGCCACGATGTATGATCTGACGTATCAGATGGAAACGTCGAAGTGCATGCTTAGATCGTTGATGAGACCGCGGTTCATTAACCTGCGCTATAGCCCTGTTTTTGTCACAATATAAAGGAACGGGCTCAGCGGCTAACGGAACTACTTCTAATCCAATTAGGAATTTACGGATCCAAACTGCTTCTTTTGCTGCCTTAGCTGCAGCAATATAATCCGCTTCTATTGTTGAATCAGCAACAGTCTCTTGCTTGGAAGATTTCCAGCTCACTGCTCTGTTTTTCAAACAAAATATATACCTAGATTGTGACTTAGAGTCGTCTTTATCGGTTTCGAAACTTACATTGGTGAACCTTGTCACCTCAAGTTATCCATCTCCATAGACTAAGAAAGCATCCTTAGTTCGTCTAACATACTTAAGGATGTTTTTAACAGCAATCCAGTGACCATCACCAGGATCGGTCTGATAGGGACTACACATGCTCAAAGCTTACGAGACATCAGGTCACGTACATATCATGGCATATATGATCGATCCGATAGCAGAAGTGAACGGGATCTTACTTATGTTATCTCTCTCATCTTGAGTTTTAGGACATATAGCCTTAGATAGAGAGACGCCATGTGACACAGGAAGCAGTCCTCTCTTAGACTGATCCATGTTGAATCTCTTCAACACTTTGTCAATGTACGAGCTCTGGGAGAGTCCAAGCAACTTTCTGGATCTATCCCGGTAGATCTTTATTCCCATAATAAAGGCTGCTTCTCCCAGATCTTTCATAGAGAATTTTAATGAAAGCCAAGCTTTCACCGATTGTAGCATGGGAATATCATTGCCAATAAGCAATACATCATCAACGTAAAGGACAATGAATGTCAGTGCGCTCCCACTAACCTTCTTATATACACAAGAATCATCTTCGTTTTGAATGAAATCATATTTTTTTATCTCAACAAAACGTTGGTTCCAAGAACGCGATGCTTGCTTCAATCCATAAATGGATCGATTTAACTTGCAAACCTTTTTTGCATATTTTGGTACGACAAAACTGTCAGGCTGTTGCATATAAACATCCTCCAAAAAAGTTTATCTTAAGAAAAGCAGTTTTGACGTCCATCTGCCATATTTCATAATCAAAATATACAATAATAGCAAGCATTATCCTAATGGATTTAATCATGGCAACAGGTGAAAACGTTTCGTAGTAATCGACACCATGTCATTGACGATACACTTTCGCTACAAGCCTAGCTTTGTACGTTTGTATGTTGCCATCCATGTCTATCTTCTTCTTGAAGATCCATTTACAACCAATCGGCTTAACACCTTCTGGTGCATCAACCAGTGCCCAAACATGGTTGGTATACATGGAATCCATTTCGGACTTCATGGCTTTTTTCCATAAAGCGGAGTCGATACCTTGTATCGCTTCCTCATATGTAGCCGGCTCATTATCCTCAATAAGATTAATATCTACATGAGGTGAGATCAAAAACCCATACCTCTCAGGTTATTTTCTGACTCTCTCCGAACTACGCAGTTCTTGTGTATTAAAAGATTGTGGTACAGTCTCATCCCTGTTGAACTATTCGTGTTCCGTGAGGGAGTCTGTGCCACGAACAGTATCACTATAATTTTCATCGAGTTCTACTTTCCTCCCACTTACCACTGCATTTAGGAATTCATTTTCTATGAAAACCACATGGAGAACAAGAAATACTTTATTCTCTTGTGGGTTGTTGAAGTAATATCCTTTGGTTTCCCTAGGATAACCTACAAATAAGCACCTATCCGATTTGAGTTCTAGTTTGGTACCATCCAAACGTTTAACGTATGCCAAGCATCCCTAAATCTTTAGGAATGAGAAACCTGGTTTCTTTCCTGTCCATATTTCATATGGAGTCTGTCCAACAGACTTTGACGGAACCTTATTCAAAATAAGTATTGCAATGTTCAATGCGTATCCCCAGAAGGAAATTGGTAGCTCAGTACGACTCATCATTGACCTTACCATGTCCAATAAAGTTCAGTTTCTCCATTCGAAAACACCATTTAGTTGAGGTGTTTCGGAAGGAGTCCACTGTGAAAGAATACCATATTCTTTCAAGTAATCAAGAAACTCATTGCTGAAGTATTCTCTACCACGGTCCGACCGTAATGTTTTAATACTTTTTCGCCAATCTTTTTTCTACTTCATGTCGAAACTCTTTGAATTTCTCAAAAGTTTCCGACTTGTGTCTCATAAGATACACATAACCGTAATGTGATGCATCATCCGTAAAGGTTACGAAGTATTCATATCCACCTCTAGCCTTGATAGACATGGGCCTACATACATCACTATGAACGAGGGCTAACAGTTCAGTGACACGTACACCTTTACCGCTAAAAGGCGTTTTAGGCATCTTGCCTAATAAACAAGATTCGCATACATCATATAAATTAGGATCAAATTCGTCCAAGTATCCACTCTTCAAAAGTGTGGATATGTGAGTCTTGTTAATGTGTTCCAGACGACAATGCCACATATAAGTTTCATCTGTTTTACTCAATTTGAGCCTTTTGTTTGTCATGTTATATGTTTGAGATTCATTTATATTCAAAATATAAATACCATTATTAGCATCAGCTGTACATATCTCAAAATCATCTTTATAAACAAAACACCCAGTGTTTCAGAATACAAAAGTATACCCGCATTGGGTCAAACAAGATACAGAGATAATGTTTCTAGTCAAACTAGGTACACAATAACAGTCTGATAAAGTAAGTACATGCCCCGAGGGTAGTTCCAAAGCATAAGTCCCTACAGCCAAAACAGCGACTCGAGTCCCGTTTCCAACTCGTAGGTCAATCTCGCATGCAGCCAGTCTCCTGCTAATCTGCAGATCCTGCATATCAGTACATATATTAATATCACATCTAGAATCAAAAATCCAATTTTTAAAACTAGAAGTAGACATGTTTATTTTAATAACAAACATACTTGAAGCCGAAGCCTTTCCCGCTTTCACTTCCTTCATGTGCGCCTTGTAATCACGGCAATCATGCTTCTAGTGACCCCGTTTGCCACACTGTAGGCAGACATCTTAGGATTTGTCTTTTTCCTTCCCAAAGAATGATGATTTGGCCTTGCCCTTTCTTTTATTCTTCTTCACACCTCCAGAGCCTTCGGCCAAGCCTTGGCCTTCTGAGATGTCGAAGTGAAATGCGCCTCGCTCATCTTTCCCTTCAGAAGCTCTGGCTCTGCCTCTTTCAACATCACCATCAACTCTCCAAGAGTCTTCTCTTGGCTCATCATATTGTAGTTCATGATGAACCCACCGCATCAGTCGGGCAGAGACTGTAAGATCAAATCTATGGAAGTCTCAGCCTCGAAGGTTATGCCCAGCTGACCTAGCTGTTCGATGTCAGCAATCATCTGCGACACATTGTGCTCGACAGATGTACCCTTTGACATGCGAGAGTGAAAGAGCTTCTTCTGCAATTTATACTTCTGAAATCTAAGGTTAGATCTATGAAGGTCATTCAATTTCAACATCATGTTATAGGGATCCAATCCCTTATTTTGACGATGAAATTGAGGGGTCATTGTGGCAAGCATGACAAACTGAGTAGTTGAGTTGTCATCACTGTGAGTCTTCCAAAGCTCATGATCAACACATGTCCAGGCTCACGTCCGAGAGGTCTGTCTATAACATAGAGCAACTTCTCGGCTCCCAGGAAAATCCTGAGATTCATCTCCCAATCTGGAAAATTGGCATCGCTAAGACATTATCACCCATGACGATGTCTCTAACAATAATCTTTCCAGTCATCTTGATTGCAATAGCCTAACTATTCAATCAATGATATCAGGTACAATCAAATGTAATGATTACTATAGTCCAACTATATAATCAACTACAATTAAGTTATGGTACAGTCCAATTATTCAAAGACAATAATAAAAATATTAGTCCAACTAATATAAATATATAACGACGAAAAATAAAGCGCGTATTTAGTAAGTATTAAATGAAATTGCAAATTTAATACTGGCCTCCCACTATTTTTCGGCGAGCCCTCTAACCCTCTATGAGTACTCAGGAAACCCAGTTTCCTAGTGGACTGGGATCCCATCAAATAACACACAACCTTGACTTTCGCGTAAATTGGCATCAAATTTATTATCTTTGATTAGGTCTCATCATACACCCTTAAACATTCATTCTAAAAGCATAATAAGGCGCGAATAAATTAATAATGATATATGGATGGATATATAAAAAATTGTTCCTAGAACAAATCTCTCACTTTTCTTCTCTCCACTAGCACTATTCAAACTTCTACCCAATTACATAATACCTCATTTACATTGAGCGGAATTGGTGAGAAGAGAAATACAAAGAGTAAAGAGATAATAGGCTGGACACGCAGGTCCAATTTAATAAATTCCAAATTTATTACAACAATTTCAAAATTGCCCCCCCTTCTGATATCCATCCGATATACATTATTCATACAAATACATCTATGTATTACACATAGCATGTTATCAATCAATCTAATCCAATTAATTAATCTTTGAATTAATGACCATCCAATGTTGAAACAACGATTTGATTTGCGTGAGTCCAACTCGTTTAAGAATAAATACTCAAAGTACGTATTCTTGAATTATATCGAACAACAACTTTAAATCCAATTTAATTTGTATTCAATACAATTCGAATTTAATTCCAAATTAAATAATCACACTTATTTATGTGCCTTAAAGACTTGGATTCCAATCCAATCCAACTGGGTCTCAAAGGCCCAATTAGCATCAAATGCTAATTTAATTAAAGTCTAATGGGCTTTCAATTAATTCTTTAGGCATGGGCTTTGGCCAATATGGATCCAATCCAATAGCCAAGGTCCAATAAGGAATCACCCTTTTGCCAAAATCAATTTAGGCCCATTAGGACCAATTAAATTATTAAAGGCCCAATTATCATATTTGGACTTTATGGAAATGGTTTTAGGCCCAATTGGATCCAACCCAATTGTCCAAAACCAAACTTGGCCCAACCAAGCCCATTAAGCCCAAATACAACAAATTAGCCCAAACTTTCTTTGTATGTTGATGAAGGTCCAAGCTTTGTTGATTGAATCCAACCCAAGGGTGAGTTTCTCTATCAACTCACAAGACTCCTTTAAGTGCTAGCTTATTTGATTTTGAAGCAATGAGGAGAAAAGAGAGAGTTTTTGGTTTTTGATATTTTGTTTCCAAAACAATTACCAAAGTTGACTTTTCAAAAGGTGTATATGCTTTTCCAAAAAGCAAAAAAAAAAAAAAAAAAAAAAAAAAAAAAAAACAAAGTGTGTTAGAGAAGTTTCATTAAAAGCTCTCAACTACTTCCCATCAACTTGTGTTAACAATTGATGTAAGTTAGTGGGCTTGCTCAACACACTTCGGGCTCGGGTTCGTTTAATCCGATTAAAAGAATTAAAAGTGTGTTAGAGAAGTTTCATTAAAAGCTCTCAACTACTTCCATCAACTTGTGTTAACAATTGATGTAAGTTAGTGGGCTTGCTCAACACACTTCGGGCTCGGGTTCGTTTAATCCGATTAAAAGAATTTTCTGTCGTGATGTAATTAAATCCAATTCAATTAAATAATAATGCCTCGCAAGTTTATTATTACGAAAGTCGCTTACGAATTATTTCTAAATTAATTCATTTTCCCGAATTAAAATCCAATTTTAATTACGCATTGAAATCTGATTTCAATTAATATATCCAATATATTATTTAATCGATTAATTCCAAATTAATCGCGTTCTCTCTTCTAATCGAATTTTTATCCAAGATAAATTATTGCCGCATTAATCTCAGATTAATTTTCTCTCTCAGAATTATCCCAGATTAATTCTGTTAGAGTCAAATGTCATCGGTGAATCTTTGGGAAGCGACCCAAAGGTCCTTGGATATGTTGGCAGTAATTTGGTTGTCGGACTATCCGACACGTGCGTACCGCGTACCATGTTCTCACCGATTTACAAGACATGGTTGGCTTCTAGCAAAGCATCGTGCCTACCAAATTCTCCAGAAAATTCAACGAAAATATAAAATCTATATCAGGCATATTATACTATGTATTACGTATTACGATCTAGTATCGAATGTCACATGCTAGGGCCTGTTGGGAAATCTCTAAGTCCCGAGGATCGAATCAAGCATAGAAACAATATGTGAATACTCATAAAAGCATGGTGGAATCATACTTACAACGATCGGTTGAGGCGATGTGAGGAAAGACAAAAATTTCTCTCCCTTGAAGGTCACAGTTTTCACTGCTTTTGTCCTTCATAGTGTTCTCAGCAATAATCAAATTTTGAGCTCCAAATTCGGTCCTCCAAGTGTGCTCCAAGCTCCAAGCTTCATTTGGTGATTCCTTGCTCACAAGTGGGTTTCCCTATCACCTTTGTATGCCCTCTTTGGTGTGATAGCACTAGGAAATTTTGCCACAAAATTTCCCCTTTTTCTTCTTCAATGTCTCAGCCAAGCCAAGAATTTGTGAAGGAAATTGGCCCTAGGCCGAATTGGGAGAGAAAGAGAAGAAGGCCTCTTGGCTGAAACTTGTTTGGAGAGAGAGAGTGAATTGGTTTTTGTATTTTGTATATCTAATACATAAAAAATCAAAAGTCAAATACCAAATAATTAAATATAGTAAATGTCTTTCAATCTTTCACTCAAGAGTGATATACACTCAACCAACAACTAACAACTTCCATCACTTTAAAGCAACCAGTTGACTAGTTGATGTGACGCTTGATGTGACTTGTGGGCCGCACCTGAATTCGTAATGCGAGTGCGCCCGTAAACACTCCCGGGCTCGGGTTCGCTAATTCTAAATTAACTAATTTTCCATTGCAACGCAATTAAATAATTATGCCTAGCAACTTCACAATTCACGTCGCTAACGAATTAATTCTAAATTAACTCGTTCGCTCAAATTAAAATCTAATTTCAATTCCGCGTCAAAATCCAATTTCATATAATATATCGAATATATATTTTATCGATTAATTCCAAATTAATCATCTCACTCTTTAAATGATATTTTATCCCAGATAAAATATCTCTGGCAATTAATCCCAGATTAATTTTATCTCTCTCATTAATTAATCCCAGATTAATAAAGTGCGAGTCATATGTCATCGGTGAATCTTCGGGAAGCGACCCATGAGATCCCCGGATATGTTGGCAGTAAATTCGGTCGTCGGACTATCCGAACACGTAAGTACCTGGTACTACGTTTTACCGATTTACAAGACATTGTTGGCTTCTAGCAAAGCATCATGCCTACCCGATTCTCCAGAAATATCCTTACAGGAATATGTGATCTATATCAGGCGTAGTATACGTAGTATTGTGTCTGCCCCGTACGAAGCACATATTAGATCTCTGGTAACTAATCTCTATAATCGGATAAATATGACCTAGTCATTTTATCCCGATAGCTGCAGCATATAAGAGAACGAGTTTCGTATCCTACGTGACCATCATCTCCACTATGACTGGAGTGATACTTCCCTCTCGACATCACAACCAATACACTACAATTCTCAATATACCCAGCAGAGGCGTACACAGAACCTATTAAAGTAAAGCCCTGGACGACCTAAACCAAAGTATATTGATTGTCGCAAGTATTAGCGGTGCAAGTCTCAGGTTAAGACCAAATACACCTACCCTGATTTTCGGACTTCCATAGACACATAGTCATACTACCATGGAATTCCGAGGGGTCTATCCAGAGAGAAGCTGTTTTCCGTACCATCGGTAAAACACACCTCATACTACAGCATATACATTATGAGTATCCTATACCCAAATATATGAGAACTATGTCGTTATGTCCTCACAACGCGCACAAGTGTAATACTAGTCATTTACGCATTATCGATGTCCAATCTCGATAATACTCTGACTAGGGATATTTAATGATTAAACCTTCGTGGATTGATACTGTCTCATATCATCTCAATCCAGGAACTAATCATAAGGACCTCTGATCAGCCTAAACACACGTATAACGCAAGCGTACGTATCGTTCAAGTAGTATAAAAAGTATCGATCCCACGAGGACTTAATACCTAAGCTATTAATTTTATGAGGTCAAATGATTACTAGTATCTAACAGGTTGTTTGATTAATTTGAAATGGTGACGATTCTAAATTTAAAAACAAGTAAATAAAATTGTTCGAAAGTAGGTTATAAGAAAATTCAATATTAAAAACTATCTAGGGTTGTGAATCTTTCCAATATTATTTAAAAATGAAGTGGTTATCTTATCTTTGGGTAATACATTGATTTATTAACTAGGAACACTAAATTATGTAAAAGCCTCTTCCGAAGGTCAATTACAAATATCTTGTAACATCCCGCCTTCTTAGCAGAGATGTTACCGACATGAGACAAACTAAACCCATCTCCATAAGCCTCTGATTCTAGAAATATTTCGGCATGGTGTATTCGTAACATCATGAACCTGGCCTATAGCCAGCATCCACATATCATTAAACATAAAATCTCGGCCTCAGGCCGGAATCACAACACTAATGCAATCGAGGGCCCAACTAAAATACGATGCAGACATAATATAATTGGGGCTCCGCGCCTGAAAATACGTATATGCAAAAACTTTACAAACTTTAAACTTATACAATGAAACTTGAAACTTATAAACAATCAATTACTTTACAAATAAACTCAAAACAACTTGACTCTTATACTCCCAAGACCTGGTGACTGGCTGACTGCAACGCTGCTATCCGGCTCCTCAAAATCTGGTATCTGTGGTCGATCGATCGGATCACCAACTGCAAAACTCAAAACACTTGCTTTCGTTGCGCTACTCTGATATCTTATTTCTTTCCTAATTAATCCTCTAATAGTTCCAATTCAGACTCTTACTATAGTTATCTTTCTTTTAACACATTGAAATATCATCAAATCAGATCTAAATATAATATTCTTTCTATTGCACAACCACCAAACTAATACTAACCGTACAAACTTGAATATAAAATCTTATAATCATGAACTAGTGTTTTACAACATGTTCCTTCCATATAAGCATACAATGCACACATACATCAATCAATACTCAGATATAATCATGCTATCATTCATTAATGTCCACTTTATGCGTCACAAATGTTAACTAGAATGTATGATTTAAATGCATGACTTTATAAGCTATGCAGTACTTTAATCATGTCATGCTTTTATGAAATACGTCTTGAAAATCTTTTCTGAAAACTGCTTTCTAAACTCTTTATGAAATCTGTCTTTCTGAAATACTATTTTCTAAAAACTGTTTCTGAAAACTGCTCATCTGAAAACCGTTTCTGAAAACTGAAGTCTTTATCTGAAATCTGTATTTCTAAAAACTGAAATATGTATCTGAAAATTGAAAACTTTCTCTGAGTTCTGTGTCTCTGTCTGAAAAACTGGACATATGAGGGCGTTACGTATCGCCGTCCCCCCATACGCCTATCTGGAGGCAGAAGTGCAAAACCATGACTTTGGGGCGTTACGTATCGCCGTCCCCCAAAGCATGCCACTACTGTCTTATATCTGGTGGTCTTGGGGCGTTACGTATCGTCGTCCCCCAAGCCACAATCTGGAGCTGGGGGTGAGGATCTATGCTACCACCCAAACTCAAAATCTGGGGTCTAGGGGCGTTACGTATCGCCTCCCCCCTAGCCTGTCTGGAGGATCTGAGAGCGTCCCCTCAGTCCTCAACATGTGCACATGTCTCTAAATCCGTCAATTCCAAGGTATCCGTCAATTCCAACTGAATCTCAAGTTGCATACTGGGGTGAGTTTTTCCCTCATGCCCCGAAAAATATAAAATCATACTGAAATCTTAAAACTGTCAAAATATTTCCTGAAATACGATTCTTACAAAAACATTTGAAACTTCTCTTAAAAATATTTTGAATCATCAATTCACTTTCTGAAAATCATAAACCACACATATGCATGTTCATTTCTAATATTTTCTTTTACTCTAACCATGCTTTATTATATGCTATTCCATACTATCATGTATGTTCATGAATATGTTCATGTATATGTTCATGCATCTCTACAATTTGATGCTATGTGTTTTCCATTCTTTCATTCCTTCATCTCTAATGCTTTATAACTATATATTAACTCAATTATCGATATACTTCTCATGCAGGTAAAAATGTTTACTTACAATATCATTCGTTACCATTTAATAAGCATGTGTAACCCGATGTGCCTTTCCAATTCAAACCGATCAAACTTAAATACCATAGAAACAAACATTTACAATTCACTATTTCCGACTCAAGAATACCGTTTATGCTTTACCCACATTTTCATTAGCCGAGCTTAACTTTCTTTAATGACTATTAAAGTCAACAGCCACAACAATCAAACGCATAGTTTATATTCAATATAATCTCACTCAACTACATAAACAAGTACATAACTCAATACATAATCGACACACATAAACGAGTATATGCTTTACTTATAAGATTTTACTTTTTTGTCCATTTGATTACTCTATATATAACTTATCTACCATATTTCACATTTAAGGTAAACATAGCAACTGTCAGACTAAGTACATTCAACAACATTCAAATTCAATTTATCTCATTCAATCTAACTAATTTCTTTTAAATATAAGCTTTAAAACCAGATTTAATTCTCTCTAGATAGTCTACCCATCCAATTATCCTACTTCTTCAACGAATCCATCAATATCAAAAACAATTATACTCAAGGAACTCATGGCTTAGTTTACTTATCAATTACTTCTCTTTCTCTCTCAGCCTATCTCTCTGTTCCTCTTCTGTTGCAACCTTCCCTCCTTCACAGACCCTGTCCAAACTACCCAAAAGCTGAAATCACTTCCTAATCCTTACTAACTTGCTGCCTTGTTCAATTGACTCAATTTAGCCTTTATTAGTATGTGTTCAAACATTACAATTACACTTCATCATGCCTAAAACTCAAGCAGAACTCAACCCTTTGACTGCCGAAATCAACCCCCAAATCAAGTCCATTCTACTGCCCAATACCAACAACAATATTCACATCAACTATACTACACACACTTAATCTCAACACACCAGTATTATCACTACATTGGCATTAATCTCATGCTTATAATTTTACTAAAAACACAAAGAATACAACTCCCTTTACAATCACCCAGAATTACCCCAAATTTTCTAGGGTTCTGCCAAACTTCCCCAATTCTATTTTTATTTTATTCTTTTCTTTGTTCAAAAAAAATATTTCTTTTATATTCATATTAAAAATCATTCCTAGATTGCTTTAAACACTTCCAAATTCATTCTTTTTCCCAATTTCGAAATTTATCCTAGAACCCATATAACAAATTCAATCAAATTCAAGGAAATGAAAGACATAGTGTACTTACCTATTTACTTCTGTTGCTCACGGCTTTTGCCCCTGTTCTTCTTCCTCACGTTCTATCTCTCTCTCTTTCTCTATTTTCTGTTCTTCTCGGCTTCTACTATCTCAACCCAGCCCCTGTTATCCCTTTCACTGCTGCTATTCTCTCTCTCGTCCCTTCTCATTTCTTTCTTTCTTCACTCGGTCTCTCATCTTTCTCTTCTCTTCTCACCTGGTTTGGTATTTCTCTTCTTTCTCCTCCCTGGATCCCTCTCGATTTTTCACATTTTCTCTCTAATTCTTTTTCCCCCTTTTTTTCCTCTTCTTACGAACTGTGTGTGTATTATTAATTTAGGTTTGTGTTGAATTTTTGTGTGTAAATACTCCACGTGTGAGTGTATTAATTTTTTTGTGTATATAAAATATATAAATATAATAAATGTGTATATTTTGTGCAATCCACGTGTGTGTAAATGAAACACATGC
This sequence comes from Zanthoxylum bungeanum, assembly GCA_019454045.1. NCBI lineage: Eukaryota > Viridiplantae > Streptophyta > Magnoliopsida > Sapindales > Rutaceae > Zanthoxylum > Zanthoxylum bungeanum. The sequence goes on along the minus strand of SKCR01014232.1, from coordinate 52,507 downwards.
ATTCTAAAAAAAATATCTAGGTTATTTAATACTAATATAACAATTCTCAATTTGATCCTTCAATTTTATTGATTGTTAATTATAACTAATTTATTGAAAAGTTCCCATTACATCATAAAAATAATCCCCGCGTTCAGACACGGTCTCACGCGTGAGAAATAAAATTTACGCAAATACGTTAAAATAATTCGGGATATTACATATCTAGTATAATCCAATTGAACCATATGTCTATGTCAACCAAATTACCTAGATTCATTAAGATTAAGTTCCAATTTGGCTACCCCCGCCCGACAGGTATATTCCTATCCTGTAAGGAAACCTATTAAAGGGTTATCTATCCTCAAGGAAGATCGTGGGCTATTGAGTCTAAGGTCTTAAACTTAAAATCCCTATGTCTAGTTCATTTTAAGTTTACCTAGTCAATTTTATTAGTGGCCAATTAATAAAAAGCATTAAGTTTAAGACTCAATAAATAAATCTTTATATTACCCAAACTATAATCTAACCCCTTATAAACCGGTGATATTAGATTTCATCACAACCCTAGATAACTAACTTAGTTACAACACATAGCTAAGGCTGGTAAAAACTTAAAAGACATAAAGGGAGTGTTGGCACCGTATGATTGCGACACGTGGCAAGGCGTGATTGGTTGATGATGATGTGGCGGTGATGTGGCGCATTGAACCGGTCAACTGATGATGTGGACGCTTATGTGGCGGTGACACGTGGCACACCTGACAATGGTGATTGTCGACACCGTAGGATGATGACACGTGGCAAGGTGCACGTTAGCAGATCTGCTTTGATGATGACACGTGGCACGATGCACGTTAGCAATGTCAAACTTTTCAAATTCTGACCCGTTGACCCGGCGCCCTTTAGTATGGACTTAGTGCATGTTAGGCGTTGCGACGCCAAGGGGTTGCGAGTCGTGACCCGCCCAAATTACCAAAATGCCATTTTTTTTCCAATTTTCACTGTTTTGCTCCAAATCACCTCCAGAATGTCCTGAAACTTTATTTATCTATAAATTATACAAAATATTGGGTTAAATGAGTGGGAAATAGTGATAGTTTTACCACTCATCACACCCTCAAACCTAACATTTAGCTAGTCCTCGAGCAAAACACAAAATAAAATAACATAATAAAATTTAACTAAGCCACTTTCGTAGGGATCACGGTTGCATTTAGCGTATGCAACAAGCCTTTAAACCCCTAGGTGTCCCTAGTGGACGAGTTGTAGTCTCGTGAGGGTTTACATCAATGATACCCACAAACATTTTACAAAACTAAAAAGGTAGTGAAACTAATGCACACAAAATCAAAAACACAAGCGAAAAGAGAATAAAGAAGTTAGTGACTAATCAGGTGAAACTTCTACTCCAAGTTACTAGTTGTTTTCTTTCTCTCTAAATAACTGAATAAGTAAATTCTCCGATTATATTTATCATTCTCCATATACACAGCCAACAAAATATTAATCAACTCATTTTTGCCCACAACATTCACAAGTGCCGTTGATAAGAGAGTAATATTTTTGTCCTAAAGTTTTATCAGAATTCACACCTTTTTATAGCAATGGAATAAATTTTCTAATTTTTCTGATTTTTTCTTTGATTTTTGATTTTTGATTTTTTTATTTATATACAATACCTTCCGTCTATGTAGCGAGTGTTAGGACGGTGGCTCCCAAACCAATTGGCTTTAGGGCACCAGGTGTTAAGACACCCCTACGGACTTAATTACTCAGACTTCACATATATATATTTTTTTGCAGCATCTTTGATCCATGTAACGAGCTTTGAGCCAGTGACTCCCAAACCAGGTTGTTTTAGGGCACTAGGTGTTAAAACACCCTTACAGACTTAATAACTCGGATCTCAGATATATATTTTGTTTTACTCAATTGATTTTTGAGATGCTTCCTCCAATTAAACTAAAGCACTGAATATTACAAACTTTTCAATTATAGCTCATGTCCGTATGTTACTATGCATGTTGATAATACTTGCCAACTGAGCATATGAAGATCCATTTTAGTCAATTTTATGGAGAATTTACAAATTAAATAATTCAAAAGGAAATAAACAAAAATTAACTTGTTCCGAAATAGGTTTGAGATACGTCTCAGGAGTGGAAACTCCTTACTCAGCTATCTCTTACCAATTTCACCTTTTTAGTCAAAATAAAAACACAAAATATTTTTGTAATTTTTGAAAAATTTTCAATTTTTTTGTATTTTTCGAAAAATTTTGGACTAAAAATAAAAATAACACACAAACTAAAAAAAAAGGTACTGGTCAACTAACTCCCTCCCCCAAACCTAAATGAGACATTGTCACCAATGTCTTAAACTGTAGAAGAATAGTTTAGAAGATAGTACCTGGTTAGCTGAATTTCTACAAGAAATTAAAGGTTAAGATCCAGATTAACACGATGCCTCTTACCACGATCGTCCTCAGACAAATTTATCTTTGAAAGGATAGGGTCAACTTGTGGTTCATAGGCTAAGAGTTGGTCAATTAGATCTAGAGCAGTTATGGCAGTAAAAAGTAGTTCTTTTAAAGGTTTTGACACGAACCCATTTCTTCGGGCATCATCAAGAAACACACAAAGAAAATCATAAAACCCATCAACGTTAAACAACCCAATTGGTTTCTGGTATATGTTCGGGTTCGCCCAAAATAGCACTATAAAAATTTCCTCCAATGTGCCCAAGCCACGTGGCAAAGCAATAAAAGCATCAGAACGGTTAATCATTTCCACTAGTCGTTCGGACGTACCTGGCACAATTAGCTCTTCTCCGTTTGATGATCCAATAAGATTTGCCTCCGCCAAGGTTTGGGGATGATTCCCAAAACATGACTGCATCCTTTCTGTACGGCCTTTGAAACGATCCCCATTAGTCTAAGATTGCCTCCGCCATATACTAAGTGCATATTCCTTGCAGCTAAGACTCGACCCAACTCTTGTGCTACTATTTGTATTGTAGTTTAGTACCAACACTACTACCGCAAAATACATAGATGTTTTCAACTCGTCTTCTTGAAGTAGATTCCATGTTTTACTCTAGATGTCTTCAAAAGTGCAATGATGAGTTGAATTTATAATACCTGAAAATGGTGAGCAAAATAATAGCACTAGTATCTGCCAAATGACAATTATTAGTTAAACAGTAATACAAATTGTGGTAGTTAAAAAGGTCTGGATCATGTCGGAGAAAATATAAGAAAACAACAAAACAAATCACAATTATTTGGAAAAGACAAAGAGATATAATATTTACAAGAATTTACAGCTTGATTAACGTCTATGCGTCAGGGACAAGCTTCCCATCCAATTTTCTTATAAATTGGCAAACATGGTCTTTTTTAGTCACCAAGACTTAACTGTTGTCTTTCTTTTTGGAGTTGTGTATGTAATCTGTGAATTTCATGATACAGAAATCCATATGGATGCGTCTCAAGAGTTTTAGATATGTCATCCAAAGACTCCTTACTCAAGCCATCCCTAATGAAATTAATCTTATCTTCGCGGGTATTAGCCACCATTCCTAAAGAACGACAACGAGTATCACAAAACATACGAGCACATTTATAACAAACACACATTCTTTTGGCTCTTCTCTTTTTAGTATATGTGTTCCTTCCTAAACCAAGCAGATGTGAGATAAAAGAGTCAGAAGACTCACCTGCCAATCGAACTCGTGCTTCAATAATCCAACGAATGTCCATAGGAATACCTTTGATCATCAGTAACCTCATCTGTTCCAAGCGAGCTTTATAGATTTTTATCAGAGATTTTTGAAGGAGAGAAGGAAATTGCTTGTGAAGACTTGCGAGAGCTTCTTCCATCGTGAAATGACTTAATCTGTAAAAACTAAACTCACAAAATTAAATCACACCAAATCACAATATATACAAAAATTGCATTGGTTGCCTCCCTGCGAGCGCTACGTTTAAAGTCGTCAGCTAGATGTGACTTCTCGAATGTTAACCTAGATTTGAAAGTGTGACACATTCTTTTTGTCGCTCAAATGATTATCCCCAGTAGTGCTTAACACGCTTGTTTTTAACCTTGAAAGTTTTGTTGGAGTCAGGATTATGTATCTCAACGGCTCTGTCTGGTAAAACTTTGGTGATCACAAATGGACCTGACCACCTTGATTTTGGCTTCCATGGGAAGAATTTCACCCTTGATTTGTTTAACAGTACCTTCTGCCCTGGTTCCAGTTGTATGCGCACTAACTTCTCATCATGTCTTTTCCTTGCCTTTTCCTTGTACAATTGGCATCCTCAAAAGGCTGATTGTGAAACTCCTCCAATTCGTTGAGCTGGTGGAACTTTTTCTCTTATTTTGCTTGTAGTGCAAGAATTGGCTTTTTCAGTACAAAAGATGTTTTATCTTCAGGCTCCACAGGCAATTGACATGTTTTAAGTTTTTCAGTAGAACTTTGCATTGCATTGCAGTTCTGAATGGTACTATGTATCACATCAAGTCTGAAAAATTCCTCATTTTCATCATCTAGGAAATTCATGGCCTTGAAAACATTGAATGTTACTTCTTGGTCTTGTACCATCATGGTTAATTCTCATTTTTGTACATCAATAATGGTTCGACCTGTAGCCAAGAGTGGTCTCCCGAGGATGATTGGCACGTCTGCGTCTTCCTCCATATCAATGACAATAAAATCTGCTGGGAAAATGAATTTTTCAACCTTGACCAGCACATCCTCAACTATGCCTCTTGGAAATACGAGTGTTATATCAGCAAGTTGTAGAGAGACAGAGGTGGGCATTGTTTCTCCAATCTGCAGTTTCCTGAAAATAGAAAAAGGCATCAAGTTAGCACTTGCACATAAATCACATAAAGCCTTACCAAAGTTATGTTCTCCTATGATGCAAGGAATTGTGAAACTGCCAGAATATTTCAACTTCGGGGGAAGCTTCCTTTGAATGATGGCGTTGCATTCTTCTGTCAATGCTATTGTCTCGTAATCTCCCAATCTCCGTTTTTGTGAAAGAATATATTTCATGAATTTGACATAGCTGGGCATTTGTTCCAAGGCTTCTGCAAATGGGATGTTGATGTGCAGCTTTTTGAAAACCTCCAGGAATCGAGCAAACAGCTTGTCCAGTTTATTTTTCTGAAGACGTTGGGGAAAAAGTGGAGGTGGAGTGATCTTTTCTTTTTCCTTTGCTTCTTTTTCCTCCATCTGTTGCTCTTCTTTTTTTGGAACATCTTCAATGTTTGCCTTGATTCCAACATCTTTGTTGATTTCAGTCCACTTTTTAACATGATGGCATGACACTGCTCATTTCCCATGTTCATTGTATTTGGTTCTGTGTTGCTAAGAAGGGTACCTGGCGGTCTGTAACTCTGAGCATTGGTCAGTTGTCCAATTTGATTCTCCAGTGCTTTGATGGAGGCAGATTGGCTTTGAAATATAGCATCATATGCTGCTTGTTGCTTTTTGAACATCTCTGCAATCTATTCTTTCATTTCTGGTTCTTTTTCAAACTCCTGGTTTTCCTGTTGGAATCCTGGTGGTGGATAATTCTTTCGCCCTGAATTGTTGCTCCATGAGAAATTGGGATGATTCCTCCACCCTGGGTTGTAGGTGTTGGAATATGCATTGTTCCAATGTTTGTTGAAATTTTTGACAAAATTCACCGTTTCATTTAGTTCTCGTTCTCGTCCATATGGTGAACTTGTGGATCCAGTTGTAAGAGTCTCCATGAAATTGCATATCTGATCCAGCTTGGCGTTGACTGTTGTATTGGCTCTACTTTCAAAAATTCCTGCAATTCTTTGGATCATGTTCCTTTCTGTTGGCCACAAGGAATTGTTGTTGGTCATTTCTTCGATTAGGTCCCAGGCTTGATCTTCTCATTTTTCCATTAAAGCTCCTCCAACAGCAGCATCAATTGTGGTTCTCATTTTTCCAGAAATTCCATTATAGAATGTTTGGACTTGAAGCCATTTTGGAATCTCATGGTGAGGACATTTCCAGAGCAAATCTTTGTACCTTTCCCAAGCTTTGTAGAGAGTTTCTGATTCTTGTTGCACAAAGGATGTGATATCATTTCTCAGCTTTCCGGTTCTGGCTGGTGGAAAGTACTTTGCAAGAAATTTGGTGGCTAAAGTGTTCCAAGTTTTGATAGAACCTGCTGGTAGTGAATGTAGCCAAGCTTTAGCACTGTCCTTCAAGGAGTATGGAAAAACACGCAGTCTCATTGCTTCTTCAGCTTCTCGATTGTAATTTAAAGTGCCACAAACTTCCAGGAAGTTGCTGATGTGGGCATTAGGATCTTCAGTTGCATTCCCCCCAAGCTGCACTGATTGCTGAATCATCTGAATGCAAGTTTTGATGTCACCTTCATTTGCTGGTAAGGGAGGAAGTACAATACAAGAAATGAGTCTGTCAACCACCGGAATGGTTCTGTCTCGAATGAGAATTGGTGGTGCAACCTTCAAAGGTTCAGGTTCCATGTTGACTAAAGCTTCTTGGCCTTCTCGCCTTTCCCTTCACAACTGTCTGATGGTTCTTTCAATTTCTGGGTCAAGCGATCGGAGTTCAAAGCTTCTGGTTCGTCTCATGTAGTTTCTGAGAACCTGAAACACAAGAAAAAAATAATAAGTAAAAAGAAAATTAGATACAAGTAAAAGTATCTAACCATAAACTAATAGTAAAAGATAAATAAGTGTTAGTGTTTCTAGAACATGCCAAAGATCTAATAAGCATGAAAACATGTGATTTAGATCATTATAAGTTTCAGAATATACTTACAATGAACGGATTTGAGCTATTAAATTTTTGAGAAGATAATCTCCAAGATCCAACTTTTGTAGATTCCAAGCTTTGAGTTAGGAATAAAGATCTCCAAGATCTAACCTTTGTGTTGATTCCAAGCTTTTAATTGTTTCCCTATCACCTTTGTTGATTCCTTGAAGTGCTAGCTAACTTGATTTTGCCACAAAATCAAAGAGAATAAGCCATGAAGCTCACGCCCAATGCTTGATGTATTAGGGTTTTGTTTTTCTTCAAGTGTTACCAAATGAGAGAGAGAGATAAGTTTTAGTAAAAGCGTTTTACCCTTTTCACCTAAACTTGGTAGTTGAGAGTCTTGGTTTCACAAAACCAAAACTTGGTGGTTGAAAATCAAGTGGTATTTGCTAATCGATTAAACAAACTCTCGTCGCTAAATAATTAAATCTTATTTAATTAAATAACGATGCCTCGCAAATATATTACGAACGTCATTTACGAATTAATTCAAAATTAATTCGTTCATTCATATTAAATTCCAACTTTAATTTCGTTATGAAATCCAATTCATATTAATATATCTGATATATTAATTTTAGCCCATACGAATAAATTAAATAGAAAAATCAAATTTAACTATTAAATTTATTTTACCGATTAATTCCAAATTAGTCGTGTTCTCTCTCTTCCGAATATATTTAATCCCAGATTAAATAAAGCTTCAATTAATCCCATATTAATTTTCTCTCTCTTAATTAATCCCAGATTAATTCTAATCGAGTCAACTGTCATCGGTGAATCTTTGGGAAGCGACCCAAGAGATCTCTGGATATGTTGGCAGTAAATCTGGTTATCGGACTATCCGATAAAGTGAGTACCTCGTACCACGTGCTTACCGATTTACAAGACATGGTTGGCTTCTAGCAAAGCACCGAGTCTACCCAATTCTCCAGAAATATTCTTACTGGAATATAAAATCTATATCAGGCGTAGTATACGTCGTATTGCGTATAGCGATCCGGTATCAGATGTCACGTGCAAGGCCTGGGGCTGAAATAGTGTCTGCTCCATACGAAGCACATATCGGATATCAAGCAACTAGTCTCTTTGAATCGGATAATCATGACCTTGTCATATTATCACGATGGTTGCAACACTATAGAGAACTAGTTCTGAATCCCTGCGTGATCATCATCTTCATATGTCTGAAGTGATACTTCCATCTTGACATCACATCCAATACACTACGATTCTCAATAAACCTAGAATAGGCGTACACAGAACCTGTTGAAGCCCTGAACGACCAAAACCAAAGTTTACCGATTGTCGCAAGTACTAGCGATGCAAGTCTCAGGTTAAGACCAAATACACCTACCCTGAAGCGGACTCCCATAGACACATATACATACTACCAAAGGGATTCCGCAGGGTCTATCCAGAGCGAAGCTATTTTCCATACCATCGGTAAAACACAACCTCAGATCGCACTTGCATACGTATCCAATACTTAAACATATGAGAACTGTGCTGTTATGCCCTCACAACGCACACAAGTGCAATACTAGTCTATTCCACATTATCGATGTCTAGTCTCGATAATACTATGACTATGGATATTTAATGATTAAACCTTTATGGATTGATATTGTCTCATATCATCTCAATCCGGAACTAATCATAAGGACTTCTACCATTTTTATATCAAAGTAAATTAATTACAAAATGGTAAAAGGAAATTTCGTTAATATATAGTAAATTTTGTGCAAAAACACAATGTCTTTTACAAACAGTGACGCTATGGGTCATAACTGTCCAACAATCTCCCACTTGGCCTATAGCCAGTCACTCAAGCATCTAATACTTGAACTATGTACATGTCGCTCAAACTTTTGCTGAGGAATAGCTTTCGTCTGCGGATCTTCCATGTTGTCATTTGATGCGACCTTCTCGACCTTCACATCGCCACGATGTATGATCTCACGTATCAGATGGAAACGTCGAAGAACATGGTTAGATCATTGTTGAGACCGTGATTCCTTAGCCTGTGCTATAGCCCCGTTATTGTCACAATGCAATGGAACAGGGTCTGTTGCTAACGGAACTACTTCTAATCCAATTAGGAATTTTTGGATCCAAACTGCTTCCTTTCCTGCTTCAGCTGCAGCAATGTACTCCGCTTCTATTGTTGAATCGGAAACAGTCTCTTGCTTGGAAGATTTCCAGCTCACTGCTCCGTTATTCAAACAAAATATGTACCCAGATTGCGACTTACAGTCGTCTTTGTCGGTTTGGAAACTTGCATCGATATACCCAGTTACCTCAAGTTCTCCATCTCCATAAACTAAGAAAGCATCCTTAGTTCGTCTAAGATACTTAAGGATGTTCTTAACCGCCATCCAGTGACCATCACCTGGATCGGCCTGATATCGACTACACATGCTCAAAGCATATGAGACACCAGGTCGCGTACATATCATGGCATACATGATCGATCTGACTACCGAGACGAATGGTATCCGACTCATGTTGTCTCACTCTTCTTGAGTTTTAGGACACATGTCCTTAGATAGATAGACACCATGTGACACTGGCAACAGTCCCCTCTTGGACTGATCCATGTTGAATCTCTTCAACACTTTGTCAATGTACGTTCTCTGGGAGAGTCCAAGCAGCTTTCTTGATCTATCCCGGTAGATTTTTATTCCTAGAATATAGGCTGCTTCTCCCAGATCTTTCATGGAGAATTTTAATGAAAGCCAAGCTTTCACCGACGTTAACATGAGAATGTCATTGCCTATAAGCAATACATCGTCAACATAAAGGACAATAAAATTCAGTGCTCTCCCACTAACCTTCTTGTATACACAAGGATCATCTTTGTTTTGAATGAAATCATATTCCTTTACGATCTCATCAAAACGTTGGTTCCATGACCGCGATGCTTGCTTCAGTCCATAAATGGACCGATTTAACTTACAAACCTTGTTTACAAGTTTAGGCATGATAAAACCGTCAGGCTGTTGCATATAAACATCCTCCAAAAGGTTTCCGTTAAGGAAAATGGTTTTAACGTCCATCTGTCATATCTCGTAATCGAAATATGCAGCAATAGCAAGCATTATCCGAATGGATTTAATCATGGCAATGGGTGAGAACGTTTCGTCGTAATCGACACCATATTGTTGACGATACCCCTTCGCTACAAGCCTAGCTTTGTACATTTGTACGTTGCCATCCATGTCGGTCTTCTTCTTGGAGACCCATTTGCATCCAATAGGCTTTACGCCTTTTGGTGCATCAACCAGTGTCCAAACTTGGTTGGTGTATATGGAATCCATTTCGGACTTCATTGCTTCTTGCCATAAAGTGGAATCGATATCTTGTATCGCTTCCTCATACATAGTCGGTTCAGTATCCTTAATGAGATTAATATCTACATGAGGTGAGATCAGAAACCCATACCTCTCAGGTTGTATCCTGACTCTCTCCGACCTACGCGGTCCTTGTGTAATAGACGATTGTGGTACAGTCTCATCCCGGATGGACTGTTGCTTATTCAGTTAAGGATTCTATGCCAGGAATAGTATCACTCCGACTTTCATCGAGTTCAACTTTCCTCTCACTAACCACTGCATTTAGGAATTCCTTCTCAAGGAAAACCACATGTAGAGCAACAAATACTTTGTTCTCAATATTTTGTTCTCTCGTGGGTGATAGAAGTAATATCCTTTGGTTTCCCTAGGATATCCTACGAATAGGCATTTATCCGATTTGGGCTCAAGTTTGGTACCTTCCAAATGTTTGACGTATGCCCAGCATCCCCAAATCTTCAGGAATGAGAAACCCGGTTTCTTTCCTGTCCAAATCTCATACGAAGTCTGTTGTACAGACTTTGACGGAACCTTATTCAAAATAAGAATTGCACTGTTTAATGCATATCCCCAGAAGGAAATATGTAGCTCTATGCGACTCAGCATAGACCTTACCATGTCCAACAAAGTTCGGTTTCTCCGTTTGGACACACCGTTTAATTGCGGTGTTCCAGGAGGAGTCCACTGTGAAAGAATACCATATTCTTTCAAGTAATCTAGAAACTCATTGCTCAAGTATTCGCCACCACAGTCCGACCATAATGTCTTTATACTCTTGCTTATCTGTTTTTCAACTTCGTGTCGAAACTTTTTAACTCTTTGAATTTCTCAAAAGTTTCCGACTTGTGTCTCAGAAGATACACATAACCATAACGCGATGCATCATCCGTAAAGGTTACGAAGTATTCATATCCACCACTAGCCTGACTAGACATGGGCCCACATACGTCACTATGAATAAGGACTAACAGTTCGGTGGCGCGTTCACTCTTACCGCTAAAAGGTGATTTAGGCATTTTGCCTAATAAGCAAGATTCGCATACGTCATATGAATTTGGATCAAATCTGTCCAAGTACCCACTCTTCGAAAGTTTGGATATGCGAGTCTTGTTTATGTGTCCCAAACGACAATGCCACATATAAGTTTCATCTTTGTTACTCGTTTTGAGCCTTTTGTTTGTTACATTATATGTTTGAGATTGATTTATATTCAAAATATAAAGACCATTATTAGCATCAGCAGAACATATCTCAAAATCATCTTTATAAACAAAACACCAAGTGTTTCGGAATACAAAAGTGTACCCGCATTGGGTCAAACAAGATACAGAGATAATATTCCTAGTCAAACTAGGTATATAATAACAATCTGAAAGTTTAAGTACATGCCCCGAAGGCAGTTCTAAAACAAAAGTGCCAACGGCCAAAACGGCGACTGGTGCCCCATTTCCGACGCGTAGATCAATCTCCCATGAGGTCAATCTCCTGCTAATCTGCAGATCCTGCACATCAGTACATATATGAGTACCACAACCAGAATCAAAAATCTAATTTTTAAAACTAGAAGTAGTCATGTTTATTTCAATAACAAACATACCTGAAGCCGGTGTCTTGCCCACTTTAATCTCCTTTTGAGCGCCTTGTACTCACGGCAGTACGCTTCCAGTGACCCCACTTGCCGCACTGAAGGCAAACATCCTGAGATTTGTCCTTAGGCTTCCCAGAAGCCTTTGACGATTTGGCCTTGCCCTTTCTTTTATGCTTCTTCTTATTCACACCTCCAGTCGCCTTGAGCCCAGCCCTCGGTGTCTGAGATGTCGAAGCAAAGTGCGCCTCGCGCTTGTTGCCCTTAAGCAGCTCTTTCTCGGCTTCCTTGAGAACCGACAATAAGTCTCCAAGAGTATCATCAGTGTTCATCAAATTATAGTTTATGATGAACTGTCTCCAAGTGTCGGGGAGAGATTGCAGGACCAGATCTATGGTAATCTCAGCCTCAAAAACTATCCCCATCTCAGTCAACTCATCTATGTCAGTAATCATCTATGCCACATGGGACTCAACAGACATGCCTTCTGACAAACATGAACGAAACTCATATCTCCTTGACCTTCGGTTAGATCGGTGAAGATCTTGCAACCTCGCCAACATGTTATAGGGATCCAAGTCCCTGTTCTGTCGACGGAAATGCTGAGTTATAGAAGCAAGCATAATAGACTGAGCAGTATCACAATCATCGTTGTGAGTCTTCCAAAGCTCCAGCTCAAGTAGCTCATCAGGTTTGGGCTTAGGCCCAAGAGGTCTCTGTATAGTATATAGCAGCCTCTCGGCTCCAAGGACTATCTTAGATTCATTTCCCAATTGGCAAAGTTCGTGCCCTTGAAGACATTTTCGCCCATAATAATATCTCGGACATTTCCCTTTCTAGTCATCTTGACTACGATAGTCCAACTATCTAGTCAACGATATTTGGGTACAGTCTAACTGTTACAAGAAAAATAACATTGTATTAGTCCAACTAAAATAATTTTGACGAAATAATTTGAAAGCGCGTAAAGCTAAGTATCTGAATGAAATTAAAAATTCAATACTAGCCTCCCACTATTTTTCGGCGAGTCTCTAACCCTCTGTCGAGTACTCGGGAAACTTAGTTTCCTAGTGGGCTAGGATCCCGTTAAATAACACACAACCTTGAGTTTGGCCAACAAGCTGTATGATATTTAACTAGGTAGATCTCTAAGATCAATTGGATCTCATCCAATTCCTAGATCCGGTAGGTGGACCTCCAAGTCCAAAACATATATACAATATATATGCCAATATATCCAATATATTTTCCTAACCTTTTTCCTCTGAATCAACTAAGCCTTGGGTTTGGCACAATAAGCTTAATGATTCCAGTTAAGCGGGACCCGTTGACATTGAAAGCTTCGTAATCAATGTCGATGGACAAGAACTGATCTTGAATTTGGCCAACAAATCATGACTTGGACAAGACACCGATATGGAACAAAACTCTCATGATTCAAACACATCCGTAATTGACAAAGGTCTTGACATTGGCCAACAAACCAATGCCAACTTTGGATCTTGAGTAAGAATCACTCAACGAAAGGAAAAACGCTTAATATGTTTTGAGGGTTTTTCGCGTAAATTGGCAACCAATTTATTATCTTTGTTAAGGTCTCATCATACACCCTTAAACATGTGTCTAAAACATCGTAAGGCGTAAAAAGTAAATTAATAATGATATGCGGATGGATATGTCACAAATTGTTCCTATAACAAATCACTCTATTTCCTCTCCCCGGCTAGAACTATTCTAACTTCTACCCAATAACATAATACAATAAAGAAACCTCATTTACATTGAGGGGAATTGGTGAGAAGATAAATAAAAAGAATAAGGAGATAAAAGGTTGGACACATAAGTCCAATTTAATAAATTCTAAATTTATTACAATTTCCAAAATTGCCCTCGCCCTTCTAATATCCATCTGATATACATTATTCTTACAACACATTCATGTATTCATACAAATCATGTTATTCAATCAATCTAATCCAATTAATTAATCTTTGAATTAATGATCATCCAATGTTCAAACAACGATTTGATTTGCGCGAGTCAAACTCGTTTAAGAATAATTACTCAAAGTAAGTATTCTTGAATTATTTTGAACTACAACTTTAAATCCAATTTATTGTATTCAATACTAATTCCAATTTAATTCCAAATTAAATATTTACACTTATTTATTTGCCTTAAAGACTTGGATAACAAATCCAATCTTAATGGGTCTCAAAGGCCCAATAACATCCAATGTCATTTTAATTAAAGTCCAATGGGCTTTTAATTGATTCTTAAGGCATGAGCTTTGGCCATAATGGATCAAACCCAAAATGCCAAGGCCCAATAGGAATCACTCTATTGCCAACAAATCAATTTAGGCCATTAGGCCTAATTAAATTCTTTAAAGGGCTAAGTGATGTATTTGGACTTTATGGAATTGGTTTTGGGCCCAATTGGATCCAATCCAAAAGTACAAAACCAAACTTGGTCAAACCAAGCCCATTAAGCCCAAATACACACTTTTAGCCCAAATCATATTTAAAGGCTTATTAACATAATTATAATATTTCAAATATCACAATTATTTTAATTAAAGTGTATTAGCCATGATTAATTAATTAAACTCAATATTTCCAAAATACCAATTAACTTAATTAATCATGCTTAATCCAACAATTTATGCTCAACACAAATTGAACCCAAAATTCATCATTTCATGCTCAACATAAATTGAATCCAAAATTCATCATTTCATGCTCAACATGCTCTTTGATTTTAACATAAACATTATTGACTTTGATTCTAATCCAATCAAACCAACAATCAACATTTAAACATGCATTTAAAACATCATTTCATGTTGCAAAAAATAAAAAATAATGCAGTCCACTGCAGAGAGCATTCGGCCATGGTGAAGTAATAGGGATTTTTTTATTCAATCAATTTATTTCAAATGTAATCATGCATAACTCAAAGTTATTATATTCTAAGCATGATCAAAGCATCAATTTGAAAGAATCATGTTCAAAACATAAAAGCCCCAAATTTTAGGCTCAAGAACCCTAAAAATTTTCATGCTTAAAATTGGCTCATGATACCATTGTTAGTGTTCCTAGAACATGCCAAGGATCTAATAAGCATGAAAACATGTGATTTAGATCATTATAAGTTACAGAATATACTTACAATGAACAGATTTGAGCTTTTAAATTTCTGAGAAGATGATCTCCAAGATCCAACCTTTGTAGATTCCAAGCTTTGAGTTAGGAATGAAGATCTCCAAGATCCAACCTTTGTGTTGATTCCAAGCTTTGAGTTGTTTCCCTATCACCTTTATTTATTCCTTGAAGTGCTAGCTAACTTGATTTTGCCACAAAATCAAAGAGAAGAAGCAATGAAGCTCACGCCCAATGCTTGATGTATTATGGTTTTGTTTTTGTTCAAGTGTTACCAAATGAGAGAGAGAGATAAGTTTTAGTAAAAAGGTTTTACCCTTTTCACCTAAACTTGGTAGTTGAGAGTCTTGGTTTCACAAAACCAAAACTTGGTGGTTGAAAAGCAAGTGGTATTGGCTTAAATGCCAACTACCCTCCCAACTACCACATGTGAAGTGAGCCCCACATTTGAATTCAAAATTCAAATGACTCTATGAACATTTGCCGCGGAACGTATCCGTTTAATCCGATTAAACGAACTCTCGTCGCTAAATAATTAAATCTTATTTAATTAAATAACGATGCCTCGCAAATATATTACGAACGTCATTTACGAATTAATTCTAAATTAATTCGTTCGTTCGTATTAAAGTCCGACTTTAATTTCGTAATGAAATCCGATTCATATTAATATATCTGATATATTAATTTTAGCCCATACGAATAAATTAAATAGAAAAATCAAATTTAACCATTAAATTTGATTTTACCGATTAATTCCAAATTAATCGTGTTCTCTCTCTTCCGAACACATTTAATCACAGATTAAATAAAGCTTCAATTAATCCCATATTAATTTTCTCTCTCTTAATTAATCCCAGATTAATTTTCTCTCTCTTAATTAATCCCATATTAATTCTAATCGAGTCAACTGTCATCGGTGAATCTTTGGGAAGCAACCCAAGAGATCTCTGGATATGTTGGCAGTAAATCTGGTTATCGGACTATCCGATAAAGTGAGTACCTCGTACCACGTCCTTACCGATTTACAAGACATGGTTGGCTTCTAGCAAAGCACCGTGCCTACCTAATTCTCCAGAAATATTCATACTGGAATATATAATCTATGTCAGGCGTAGTATGCGTCGTATTACGTATAGCGATCCAGTATCAGATGTCACGTGCAAGGCCTGAGGTTGGAATAGTGTCTTCCCCGTAAGAAGCACATATCGGATATCAAGCAACTAGTCTCTTTGAATCGGATAATCATGACCTTGTCATATTATCACGATGGTTGCAACACTATAGAAAACTAGTTCTGAATCCCTGTGTGATCATTATCTTCATATGTCTGAAGTGATACTTCCATCTTGACATCACATCCAACACACTACAATTCTTAATAAACCTAGAAGAGGCGTACACAGAACCTGTTAAAGCCTTGGATGACCAAAACCAAAGTTTACCGATTGTCATAAGTACTAGCGATGCAAGTCTCAGGTTAAGACCAAATACACCTACCCTGAAGCGGACTCTCATAGACACATATACATACTACCAATGGGATTCCACGGGGTCTATCCAGAGCGAAGCTGTTTTCCGTACCATCGGTAAAACACAACCTCCTATCGCACTTGCATAAGTATCCAATACTTAAACATATGAAAATTGTGCCGTTATGCCCTCACAACGCGCACAAGTGCAATACTAGTCTATTCTGCATTATCGATGTCCAGTCTCGATAATAGTACGACTAGGGATATTTAATGATTAAACCTTTATGGATTGATACTGTCTCATATCATCTCAATTCGGAACTAATCATAAGGACTTCTACCATTTCTATATCAAAGTAAAGAAATTACAGAACGGTAAAAGGCAATTTCATTACTACATAGTAAATTTTGTACAAAAACACAATGTCTTTTACAAACAGTGACGCTATGGGTCATAACTATCCAACAATAAGTCCCCGGCAACGGCGCCATAAACTTGACCGGCGTAAACACACACGTATAACGAAAGCGTACGTATCGTTCAAGTAGTATAAAAAGTATCGATCCCACGAGGACTTAATACCTAAGCTATTAATTTTATAAGGTCAAATGATTACTAGTATCTAACAGGTTGTTTGATTAATTTGAAATGGTGACGATTTTAAATTTAAAAAAAGTAAATAAAATTTTTCGAAAGTAGGTTATAAGAAAATTCAATATTAAAAACTATATGGGGTGTGAATCTTTCCAATATTATTTAAAGATGAAGTGGTTATCTTATAATTGGGTAATATATTGATTTATTAACCCGGAACACTAAATTATGTAAAAGCCTCTTCCGATGGTCAATTACAACTATCTAGTATAATCCAATTGAACCATATGTCTATGTCAACCAAATTACCTAGATTCATTAAGATTAAGTTCCAATTTGGCTACCCCCGCCCGACAAGTATATTCCTATCCTGTAAGGAAATCTATTAAAGGGTTATCTATCCTCAAGGAAGATCGTGGGCTATTGAGTCTAAGGTCTTAAACTTAAAATCCATATGTCTAGTTCATTTTAAGTTTACCTAGTCAATTTTATTAGTGGCCAATTAATAGAAAGCATTAAGTTTAAGACTCAATAAATAAATCTTTATATTACCCAAACTATAATCTAACCCCTTATAAACCGGTGATATTGGATTTCATCACAACTCTAAATAACTAACTTAGTTACAACACATAGCTAGGGCTGGTAAAAACTTAAAAGACATAAAGTAAAATTACTAAAAAGTATATGAGGGAAGATAAATGCAATAAAATAAAATGCTAAGGTAAAAGGAATTAACTTCTACTATTTAATATTAGATATCTCCCATAATATAATATATATACTTGTGATAATTTTCCAAACCAGCCATATAGGCGGTAACCTGATTAAATCAAATTAAGTTCAACCAGCCATTAAGCGGTAATATTTGACCATAATCCAGCCATAAAGGCGGAACCAAAATAAACCAGCCATAAAGGCGGAACCAAAATTGACCTGCCATATAGGCGGAACCAAAATTAAATTACCAACCGACCAATATGGCGGTATCCTTGATTAGTTAGGTTTAAACCAGATTAAAATGAATTACCAACCGACCAATCTGGCGGTATCCTTTTTAAGTCCAATTTTAAATAGTTTATATATTATATTAAAGGGAGATTAATCTAAATAGCAATAGTAAAAGAATTACCTTTCACCCTAGCATGGGGAAGTTACCTCCTCATGGTAAATAGTAAAAACTGTAAAAATAAAGAAAGTAAATTACTATTATTACAAAAAGTAATTAAAATTTAATTACAAAACTTAAATTAAAAGAATCTAGAGAGAGAAACTCCCTATTTACATCAAAGAAATGAGAGAGAATGGTACAACTGAAACGCCGAGCTGAATTTATAGGCCTCGGTAGGCTCTGGGCGTTGCAACGCCAAGGCCTTTGGCGTCGCGATGCCAGCTTCTTTTGGCGTGGCCTGCTAAAGGCTTGACACGTGGCAATTTGGATAAGAAGATAAGACGACACGTGGAAAGGCGGCTGAGAGCTGAATGATTGAGCTGACGTGGTGACACGTGGAAAATGGAGTGTCGGTACCGTAGGATTACGGACACGTGGCAAGGCGTGATTGGTTGATGATGATGTGGCGGTGACTTGGCGCATTGACCCGGTCAACTGATGATGTGGACGCTGATGTGGCGGTGACATGTGGCACACATTGAATGATGATTGTCGGCACCGTATGGATGATGACACGGGTGGCACGGCGCACGTTAGCAGATCGGCTGTGATATGACCCGTGGCACGGTGCATGTTAGCAAAGTCAAACTTTTCAAATTTGACCCGTTGACCCGACGCACGTTGTATGAGCCAAATTTGGTCCAAGGGTAAAAATGTCTTTCACCTTAAGCCCATCAGCATGTTAGGCCCGAAAATAAGGACCAAAGCCCAAAGAATTATGTATTATTTGATTACAATTAAATCATAAACTAATAAAAAGCATGACCCACTCCCCCTAACTCTAGCACTAATCCCCACCACTCCACTTAACCTAACTCTAGCACTAAACCCACCACTCCATTAACCTAATCCTAGCACTAATCCTCACTTACTCCAAAACCATTACCAAATACACCAACATCAGATCATGTTTTATCTATAAATATGAAAAGAATACGGGAAGAATTCATTCAAGTCTCATTTCTCTCACCCTAATACTTCATGCTCTCATGTCCTAATCCCCTCATATATACACAGCCCTCACGGCCAAACAAAGGAAGTTAAGGTATTAACAAGCCTTACTTTCACTTTACATATTTTAGTGCTCATTTAAACTACTGACTTGAGGGTCGGGAGTGCCCCCGACACCCACCACACCGGTGGGTAGTCTGCTCCCGCTCACTCTACCTTTGTTTTGCAGGATCGCTAATGCCCCCAATCTACAAATTCTGATTGTGGACCTGGGCGAAAACCAGCGTCCACAATTTGGCGCCCACCGTGGGCTTGGCGATTCATAGCAAGCAAAGACCACCCAGTCTACAATCCTTACAAACAGACATCAGATCTCGTGGTGGCATAATAGCCACTCTACAAAAACAGTTACAATCAATAGAAGCCACTTAAAGGCATGAGGCTATAACTCATTTCAACTATCTTATCAACCAATTTCTTAGAAGCATTCGAGGATGTGGCAAATGGAGTTCACCATCAGACGACCATCCACTTAGTCACCAAAAAAGAAGCCATATTTCTCCAGCCAGGACCTATCACAACAAGATACCTCTTCAGGTGAAGGAAATACAAGAGTTCAAGAGTTCACCCACGATGAACACGCCTCATCAACCAAAGTAGGCCCATCAACTCACAATCACTCACTATCGGCCTAATCAGCCAAAGCCAGCAAAGATGAATGTCCCACACCGACTGGGCACCAGGAACCAAACTTCGACAATCAGCTCAAATTCCAGGCATGCTTAAACTCATCCCACATCGAAATAAAACCAAATAAACTTCCAGACAATTCAACGTCACATTCGTCGAAACACACACCCATATATAAACAAGAAAATACTGATCCATTTGTCAAACTTCTGAAACAAAAAGGGTCATTCTAGTTCCGTGCTGTTTAATTGCATTAGGAAACATGAAGTTGTTTCCCAGAAAGCCATGCAGTGTTCCCACCCTACACGATAAGATCTTATCTTAATTCTGGACCACAAGAAAATGACTCTGATGGCTCTAACCCAGACGACACATGGAAAGCCCGGTCTTAAGCGAAGATCGCATTTGACTCGACATGCCCAAAAATCATTGAACAAATAAATGTCAAGAGTCCACTCTACGCCTAGTTCAATCGCTGATTTTTGAATAACGCCCATCATGTGATCAGACAATTTAGTTTCAGCATGAGCAGTCGTATTCGACATGACGATGGAAAGATTCAGCACTAGATGGCATGAATAGCTCTACTTGTAAGCTGAAAGAAGTAGTCCAGCAGCTCCACTAGTAGTCTGAAACCATGATTAAAAGACCTAGTTCCACCAGCTTGTCCCAACATCGTCTGGTGCTACATCCGAAACAGTTAAGCAGCTTCTTTCCAAGTATGAAAAGAAACGCCGCCACCATTTCATCAGAACCACCATTCAATGCTAGTCCACACGACATTCTACTACTTTCATGCGTACGTTGAGTTGATCCCACGTGAAAGAATGAAGCCTTGAATGTCGATTGGAAGAGCCAAACCTTTAGCCCCAAACATACGGTTTGGAGGATATCATGACTTCTTCGTCTTCATCGTCATCTGCTACAAGCTGTTCAAAGTAGACGTTATTGAAGTAATATCAATGTCGCTTCGTCGCTTCAGAAGATTGATTTGAATAGGTTGATAGGGCCATGTGTTCGGCCTTGGAGTCATGCTTTATTCAGCACTGAATCCCACTGATGCAGACCAATTCACACGCAACACTGCCAAAGAAATAGCCCACAGTCATTCGTTCAACAAGGCCGAAAGTATTAAAAAAAAAAGATTTTGAAGAAAAGAAGAAAATGAGAAAAAGCAGGTGGGCCCGAATTTTATTGTTTGTCTAGAAGAAGAAGAAATGGGCGTGAGAAGTGAGAGAATACAAAAAAAAAAAGAAAAAAAAAAAAGATTTTGAAGAAAGAAGAAAAAGAGAAAAGGCAGGTGGGCCCGAATTTTATTGTTTGTGTAAAGAAGAAGAAATGGGCGTGAGAGTGGAAGTGAGAGAATACAAAAAAAAAAAAGATTTTGAAGAAAGGAAGAAAAAGAGGAAAGCAATGTGTTGGCAGTTTGAAAAGAGAATGACAGAATAAAAGAAGAAAGCAGCCCCATAAACTTTCCTCATACTACCACTCGACCAAACCTATATTACATCAATCAAAAGCCCACCCATCACGCCAAAAAAAAAATGCCAAAGTTTTAACATGGCCCACGTGAAACTACTACAAAGAACAGATTAATGCATGAGGAGGGAGATATTTGCCAGCTACCCCGTTGAAAGAAGACATGTGTTGAGAAGAGTGAAACCTTTTCTTAATAACCCATGTGAGAGAGGGAATCAAGCTACCATTTATCTCAAAACAAACAAACAAACAAATTAAGTAGAATAAAAAAATGGTCCATTCACCAATTTGACAAATGACTCTTGCATGTGCCATGCTCCACCCAACAAAGAACAGCTGCCGAATGAAGCTACCAACTTGCATAAACCAATGAAAAATGCTCCTTACTTGCATGGTTCATGAAGCGATCCTACATAAAGAAAAAAATCCTGACAGATGAATCTATCATCATTCACAATTGAAACCTCCTTTGTAGCATGAAACCAAAACTACGCAACAAAAACTTCATCCTTTGAATATAATAGATCAAGCTTTGTAGATTAAATTTATTGAGCACACTTTTTAGCTTCAGGGACATGAAAAAAAGTTTTTCATACGACGAGGTGAATGGCCATCAACTCCAGCTGCATGGAAATTCAATCTCTTCCAGACTACTTGGAATGATTGTCAACTCCTCCAGACTAAATCAAAGGTTAGTTATCATCTCTATGCTACGTTGATTAATATTGCCAACTCCATACTACATAGAGCTATTTTATCATGCCTAGTAGAATGAAGAACCCCCTTGGATCTCCTTTAGGTCCAATCGACCAACCTTTAGTAGTATGGAAATCTATATGACTTAGATCAAAGTTTATTCCATTGTAGTATCAATAACATTATTTAGGTCTTGTATAATTAGTAATGACCTTGATAGGCATCCATCTCTTTCATACTACATATGAGGATAATCATATCCACACTACGTATGGAGATTATCATCCACTCTAGACTACATGGATGAATTTCCATAAACTCTAGAAAGTATTGGTAAAGCCCCATGGACCTTCATCAGGTTCGTTCGACTATAGCTTCATGAACCTTCGTCAGTTTCATTCGACCGTAGTCTCCTGACCTTCATCAGGTCAGGTAGAATGAAGATTCTGTTGGACAAAATGACCCATAGCGTCACTATTTGCACAGATCATTGTGTTGTTGTAGCAAATTAACTATGTGACAAGGAAATTGCACTCTCATCATTTGTGATTAGATCACCATAGATATATAAATGAAGAGAGGTCCCTATGATTAGTTCCTGGATTGAGATGATATGAGACAGTATCAGTCCACAAAGGATTAATCAAAATATCCCTAGCCGTAGTATTATCGAGACTGGACATCGATAATGCGGAATAGGCTAGTATTGCACTTGTGTGCGTTGTGAGGGCACAACGGCATAGTTCTCATATATATAAGTGTTGGATACTTATGCAAGTGCGATAGGAGGTCGTGTTTCACCGATGGTACGGGAAACAGCTTCGCTCTGGATAGACCCCTCGGAATCCCATTGGTATTATGAATATGTGTCTAAGGGAGGCCGAAATCAAGGTAGGTGTGTATAGTCTTAACCTGAGACTTACATCGCTAATGCTTACGACAATCGATTACTTTTAGTTGAGGTCGTCTAGGACTGTAACCGGTTCTGTGTACGCCAATGCCGGGTATATTGAGAATCGTAGTGTATTGGATGTGATGTCAAGACGGAAGTATCACTCCAGTCATAGTGGAGATGATGTCACACAGGATACGGTATTAGTGCTCTTAGAGATGCGCATCCAATCGTGATATTATGACCAGGTCATGAATATCCGATTATAGAGACTAGTTACCAGACATCCGATATGTGTTTCGGACGGGGCAGACACTTATCCAGCCCCAGCCCTAGCACGTGACTATCCGATACTGGGCCGATACGCACAATACATTAGTATACTACGCTTGATACAGATCTTATATTCTTAAATGGATAGTCCGGAGAATTGGGTAGACTTGGTGCTTTGCTAGGAGTCGACCTTGTCTCGTAAATCGGTAGAACGTAGTACTTGGTACGTACGTGATTCGGATACTCTGACGACCGTATTTACTGCCAGATTATCGGGGATCTCATGGGTCGCTTCCCGATAATCCACCGATGACGCACAACTCGCACTCTTGAATAATCTGGGATTATACAGAAGAGAGAGAAAATTAATCTAGGATTAATAACGGAGATATTTTATCCGGGATAAAAATGTCGTCTAAGAGAGAGAACGATTAATTTGGAATTGATCGATGAATTAATATATTCGATATATTAGACGAAATTAGATTTCGACGCGGAATTAAAATTAGATTTTAATTCGGGCAAACGAGTTAATTTAGAATTAATTCGTTAGCGACGTAAATAATAATTTCGCCAGGCGCAATTATTTATTTAAATTCGATTGAAATTAACGTCGCGACGTAAGCTCGGTATTTCGGAAATATCGACCCCGAACGCGTGAGTGCACGTGGGCCCACTTTCATTTGGAAACGTGTGTGGGGCCCACATGACACATGTCATTTCTAATGCTTTGCATGTAGATTGTGTACATTGCACTCAATGTCATTGCATGGAGTTTGAGTGTTTGACACTCTAAGCCATTGCATGTTTTGTGTCATAAATTTATTATTAATTTAATAAATATTATGGCATAAATATAAATTGATTTTTGGTAAATCATTTTTAATACAACACAATTCAATCTCTCTCAAAATTCTCTCTTCCTCTCACGGCAATGGTGGCCATTCTTCACTGGTTTTGAACCAGTTTGGGCGTGACTTTAGGGGAGCAAGAGTTGGGTTTTCATGGTGAAAACCGCATTGCTAGCACACTACGAGTCTTGCGAAGGTGGTAGGGAGGTTCACCCATGAGGCGGGACTCATCCGACGGAGTTTGGAGCTTCGTTTTGAGACCCGAAACTGCCAAGACAGTGAGCATGGACTGGTTGCAGTGGCGTGAGCAAAGCAGTACGTTTTTGGCCTTGATTCGTCTTCAAATCGACATAACCGATCAATGTGAGTATTCCGCTACCTCCGTTGATGTATTCACGCATTATTTCATGTCTTGATTTGATCTTGG
The DNA here is from genome assembly GCA_019454045.1 of Zanthoxylum bungeanum. Taxonomy (NCBI): domain Eukaryota; kingdom Viridiplantae; phylum Streptophyta; class Magnoliopsida; order Sapindales; family Rutaceae; genus Zanthoxylum; species Zanthoxylum bungeanum. Next base: position 28,113 of record SKCR01014232.1, on the reverse strand, counting down.
GACCTAGATTTTTACCAACAATGGCATCAAGAGCTAATGTTGCAAGCATGAAATTTTAGGGATTTAAAATTTGGGTAAATGTGATTTGAGCATGATTTGAATAAATTGTTTGTTTGAGTATGTTTATAACATGTTTAATTTCATTTTGGTTGGACTAATTTGATGAAAAATGATTTGGAATTATTTTCCCCAAATATTTGTCCTTGGCCGAATGGTTTGATGATTTTGGGATCTTGGATTTTTTGTTTTTTAATTCATTTGATGAGTTAGAATCGATTAGGTTGATGTTAATTTGAATCGGATTGGATTGGATTTCGAATTGACAAAAACCCCAAATCTTGAGTTGGCCGAATGTGACTAATGCCCTAATGTCTTGGTAAATTTTGATTTTGATAATTGGATGTATTGGAAATCATTCGGGATATGTATTTAATGTCGAATGCGGATTAATTGGATTGAAACCGAATTGGACATGAAATCACTCCTTGGCCGAGACCTTTAAGCATGTAGATGGGTTTGATCTTTCAATTTGTGTGTTGGACATATGATAATGAATCAAGCATGATTAATTGGACTAATATGGTGTTTTAGAAATGTTGATTTAGTTGATTGATCATGTAATACACTTTGGTAATTAAATTGGGAAAATTGGATTTTGAATTTAATTATTTGGGCCTAATTTTGGAAATTGGATTTAAATGTTGTATTTGGGCCTATTGGGCTTGATTTATCAAGTTTGGTTTAGGCCAAATGGATTGGATCCAATTGGGCCCAAAACCTTGACCATAAAGCCCAAATGCGACTTAATGAACCTTTAAAGTTCAATTGGGCCTAATGGGCCAAGATTGATTTATGGGCTTATGGGGTAAATCCCGGATTGGACTTTGGTTATCGGTTTGACCCGAGTTGACCAAAAGCCCACGCCTTAAGAAATCAATCAAAGCCCATTGGACTTTAATTGAATTGACGTTGAACGTTAATCGGTCTTTGAGACGCGTTACGATTAGATTTGGAATTTAAATCGTAAAAGGTTTATTAAATAAAAGTGTAATATTTAATTTGGAATTGAATAGTGAATTAGTATTAAATACATGTTAAATTAGATTAATGATGTAGTTTAATTTAATTCATGAATTCGTACTTTAAGTACTTATTCGCAAAAAACGAGTTTGACTCGAACAAAATCAAATCGTTGTTTGAACATTGGATGATCACTTAATTATCAGATTAATTAATTTGATTAGATTGATTGATAGCATGCTTATGTGTGTGAATACGTGGTTGTGTTGAATGAATAATATATATCGGATGGATATTAGACGGGTGGGCAATTTTAGAAATTGTTGTAATAAATTCGATTTATTAAATTGGACCTGCGTGTCCAGCCTTATCACCTCTATTCTCTTTGTATTCTTTTCTCACCTATTCCCCTCTATGTATATGAGGTTCTTTAGTAGTGTAGTGTAACGGGTAGAAGTAATTCTAGTGCTAGCTTGAGTGAGAAAAGGGAGAGATTTGATCTAGGATCAATGTGTTAAGTATCCATCCGCATATCATTATTATTTATTTTCATACTCGCTTTATTATGTATTTAGAATGCATGTTTAAGGGTGTATGATGATGATGAGACCTTAACATAGATAATTAAATTGGTAGCCAATTTGTACGCGAAAAAGCCCTCATCAAATATCATGCGTTTTTCCTTCCATTGAGTGATTCTTACTCAAGATCCTAGATTGGCAGGGGTTGTTGGCCAAAGTCAAGCCCTTGTCCTTCAAAGATGTGTTTTAATCACGAGGCTTTGTTCCATATTGGTGTCTTGTCCAAGTTGTGGTTTGTTGGCAAAGTCAGACCACTTCTTGTCCAACGACATTGATTACGAAGCTTCCATGTCAATGGGTCCGCGCTTGACTGGGATCATTAGGTTTGTTGTGCCAAAGCCAAGGCCTAGTTGATTCAGAGGAAAAAGGTTAGGATATACATTCGATGTATAGACATATATAAGATATATGTTTAGGACTTGGATGTCCACCTACTGGATCTAGGAGTTGGATTAGATCCAATTGATCTTCGAGATCTACCTAGTTAATTATCATACAATTTGTTGGCCAAAGTCAAGATTGTGTGATATTTAACGGGATCCTAGCCCACTAGGAAACGGGAGTACTCGACAGAGGGTTAGAGGCTCAACGAAAAATAGTGGGAGGCAAGTATTGAATTTGCAACATTCATTCGAATACTCGCTAAACACGCTCATTTTATTTTACTCGTCATATAATCAAAAGTATTAGTTGGACTAATATTTTATGTTGTTTTATAAATATATATAGTTGGACTATATACAAACTCATTCAATATATAGTTGATTTTGTAATTGGATTATAGTAATCAATATAATTGAATTAAAAAGATAGTTGATTTTATAATTAGATTATAGTAATCAATATTAAAATTATAGTTGATTAAATAATTGGATTATTGTAATCATTATAATAAATAGTACCTTATTAAATTGATTAAATAGTTGGACTATTGAAATCAAGAAAGAATTGAAAAGTTGAATATTTAAAATCATTGGATTAAAAGCTTTAAATGATTTAATTTTCATATTGGGAATAAATAATAGGTTAATTTATTTGATAAAATAACTTATTATGACTAAGCCCATAATTAAGCAAATAGTAGAGCATAAAATCTTTGGAAGATTTATGTGATGATGACTTTAGTGCTTAATTATTATACTTATCATAAATCTATCTTTAGATTTAAAAATATTAAATTGCAATTAATAATTCTTAGAGAATTGATTTGATTATTCTAGTGGAGAGAAGTCAAAGTTTGCAATTGGGCAAGTTGCACAAGGTGCACATCATTTCGATATTCCGAAACCCAAGGCTTGGCCAAAGGTTTGTGAAATAGAAATGATAATTGACATATCCCAAAGTGACTACCATTTGGATATGGAAGACACGAAGGAATTAAAGAAAGGGCAAGGCTCTGACTTTAAAAATGTTTGTCAAAGTTATATTCACTACTAGTATTGAAATTAGATTTTAAATACTTAGTGTGGTACATAAAATATATGTATTGATGTTCAGAATCCTGCTTTGAGCAGGATACTGACTTCAAGCCGAGATTTCTCTGCAAATCGGAAACGGGACGAAAGTCGCTGTGTTTCGACCGTAGATACCTAAGTTTAGGAACTACCTTTGGGTATGTACTTAAATTAGGAAATGTTATAATGTAACTAGTTTGACTAGAGACATTATCTCTATATCAGTGTTTAATCCGATGCGGATAAAACCTTTATATTCTAGAACACTAAAGTGTTTCATTATATAAAGATGATACTGAGATAAATACATTAGATGTAAATAACATAATTATATTTTGAATATAAATAAAATCTCAAACATATAAATGACAAATAAATAGCTCAAATTGATTTGATCAATAAGACTTATTTGTGGCATTGTTGTCTAGGACACAAATAAACAAGACTCGTATATCCACACTTTTGAAGAGTGGATACTAGGACTGATTTGACTATTCAAATAAGGTCTACGAATCTAGTTTATTAGGTAAAAACCTAAAATACTATTTACTTGGTAATAGTAAAAGGGCCACCGATCTGTTAGCCCTATTCATGGTGAAGTAAGTGGGCCCATATCTAGCTAGGCTAGATGTGAACAAATATTTCGTGACCTTAACGGATGTAGCATCACGTTGTGGTTATGTGTTTCTTTTGAAGAACACATATCGGAAACTTTTGAAGTTTCGACACGAAGAGAAAACAAACAGATCGGCTATAGTGTTATTCCGCCACGGTAAGACCGAAATGGAAAATACTTAAGTAGTAAGTTTCATATATAAATGAAAGAGTACAGTGTTCTTTCATGTGAGGACTCCTCCCGAGACACGTCAGTTAGACGGGTGTCTGAACTAAAACCGAATTTTGTTGGACATGATAAGGTTTATCACGAGTCGCTCTGAGCTACTATTTCCTTCTACAGGATATGTATTAACAGTGCAAAACTTATTTAGAATAAGGTTCCATATAAATCTGTTTGACAGATATCATATAGGATATGAACAGGAAAGAAACGAGGTTTCTTATTCCTGATAATTTGGGTATGCCAGGCATAAAGTTGGATGATACCAAACTAAGAACCCAAATCGGATTAGTGCCAATATAGGTTATCCTAAGGGAAACCATAAGATAGTACTTATAAATCCCACATGAGAACAATGTGATTGTTGCTCACCATGCGGTTTTCCTAAGAGGAATACCGATATGCAGTGGTCAGTGGGAGGATAGATGATACTCAATGAAAATCGGAGTAATACTATTCATAGCACGAAGTCCTTAATGGAACACAAACAATTCATCTATGATGAATCTGTACCATTAATCTTCAAATACACAAGAAATCGGGGTAGATCGGATAGAGTCAGAAAACAACATAGGGTATGGGTTTCTGATCTAACCTCATTAAGATGTCAATCTTATGGAGGTGTACCATCCGACTACGTTATGAGGAAGTGATACGAGGTATCGACTCCCTGTTATGGCAAAGTGCCATGAGTCCGAAATGGATTCCATGTTATAACGACTATTATGGATACTAGTTGTTGTACCACAAGGCGTTGTGCCTATGGTACATTATACGTCTTCAAGGAAGACATACATGGATGACAACATACCAACTTACAAAGCTAGGCTTTTGATGGAAAGGTATCGTTATCAACATTGTGTTAATAACGGTTCAACCTTTTACCTGTTGCCATGGTAAGTCCATTTTGAAGATGCTTGTTGATAACTGTATATTTCATTTATGAAAATATGTCAGTTACAAATCGCTTTCCTGAAAAGGAAACCTTTTGGAGGATGTTTACAACATCCTGACGATTTTATATAACCGACAAACAAGGTTGCGGGTTATTCGATCCATGTTTGGATCAAAGCAAGCATAAGGTTCTTGGAACTGACGTTTGAAAAATCATAATGGTTTATGATTAACTCAAACGAAATAATTCTTGTGTATATAAGGAGGTTAGTGGGAGAGCGCACTGACAGTGAAATTCCCATAAAGCAATTGGTGAAAGCTTGGCTTTCATAGATATTCTTTCAATAGAAATCCGTAGAATTCTGGGGAGTAACAACCTTATTCAGGGAATAAAGATCTACTGGGATAGATTTGGAGTTGTTAACACTCTCTGGGAAATTGTACATTAAAAATATACTGTATTGGTGTCTTCATACGCTTCGAGCATATGGAGTCACAATCAGGTCAATCCAAGTGATAGTCACTGGATTGAATTTAAGGACATCTGTTAGTATCTTAGAGAACTAAAGATGTTGTCTTAAACTATGGAGAAGGAGAACTTGAAGTGACTGGGATCACTACTGCAAGTTTCCAAAACGATTAAATACTACGGTACTATAAAGTTTGAATAACGGGACAGTGAGCTGGAAATATTCCGAGCAAGATAACTGCTGCCGAATAAACAACAAATATGGATTATTGCTGCAGCTGAGGCAGCAATAGAAGCCATTTGGATCGATTATAAATCAATTAGATTAGATATAATTCTGTTAGCAGCTGAGCTAGGCGTCAGCACAGGCTAAAGAATTAAAGGTCTCATCAACGATCCAGATATATACTTCTATATCATCTGATTCGTTCGGATCATACATCGTGGCGATGTGATGATCGTGTAAATCGCGTCAGACGATAATTAAGCAAATCCGCTGACGAAAACCTTTCCTCAGCAATTTGAGCGAATTGTACATAGTTCGGGTGTTAGACACTCGAGTGACTGGCTATGTACCAAGTGGGAGATTGTTGGACAAAATGACCCATAGCGTCACTATTTGCACAGATCATTGTGTTGTTGTAGCAAATTAACTATGTGACAAGGAAATTGCACTCTCATCATTTGTGATTAGATCACCATAGATATATAAATGAAGAGAGGTCCCTATGATTAGTTCCTGGATTGAGATGATATGAGACAGTATCAGTCCACAAAGGATTAATCATTAAATATCCCTAGCCGTAGTATTATCGAGACTGGACATCGATAATGCGGAATAGGCTAGTATTGCACTGTGTGCGCGTTGTGAGGGCACAACGGCATAGTTCTCATATATATAAGTGTTGGATACTTATGCAAGTGCGATAGGAGGTCGTGTTTCACCGATGGTACGGGAAAAACAGCTTCGCTCTGGATAGACCCCTCGGAATCCCATTGGTATTATGAATATGTGTCTAAGGGAGGCCGAAATCAAGGTAGGTGTGTATAGTCTTAACCTGAGACTTACATCGCTAATGCTTACGACAATCGATATACTTTAGTTGAGGTCGTCTAGGACTGTAACCGGTTCTGTGTACGCCAATGCCGGGGGTATATTGAGAATCGTAGTGTATTGGATGTGATGTCAAGACGGAAGTATCACTCCAGTCATAGTGGAGATGATGTCACACAGGATACGGTATTAGTGCTCTTAAGAGATGCGCATCCAATCGTGATATTATGACCAGGTCATGAATATCCGATTATAGAGACTAGTTACCAGACATCCGATATGTGTTTCGGACGGGGCAGACACTTATCCAGCCCCAGCCCTAGCACGTGACTATCCGATACTGGGCCGATACGCACAATACATTAGTATACTACGCTTGATACAGATCTTGATATTCTTAAATGGATATGTCCGGAGAATTGGGTAGACTTGGTGCTTTGCTAGGAGTCGACCTTGTCTCGTAAATCGGTAGAACGTAGTACTTGGTACGTACGTGATTCGGATACTCTGACGACCGTATTTACTGCCAGATTATCCGGGGATCTCATGGGTCGCTTCCCGATAATCCACGATGACGCACAACTCGCACTCTTGAATAATCTGGGATTATACAGAAGAGAGAGAAAATTAATCTAGGATTAATAACGGAGATATTTTATCCGGGATAAAATGTCGTCTAAAGAGAGAGAACGATTAATTTGGAATTGATCGATGAATTATATATTCGATATATTAGACGAAATTAGATTTCGACGCGGAATTAAAATTAGATTTTAATTCGGGCAAACGAGTTAATTAGAAATTAATTCGTTAGCGACGTAAATAATAATTTCGCCAGGCGCAATTATTTATTTAAATTCGATTGAATTAACGTCGCGACGTAAGCTCGGTATTTCGGAAATATCGAACCCGAACGCGTGAGTGCACGTGGGCCCACTTTCATTTGGAAATGTGTGGGGCCCACATGACACATGTCATTCTAATGCTTTGCATGTAGATTGTGTACATTGCACTCAATGTCATTGCATGGAGTTTGAGTGTTTGACACTCTAAGCCATTGCATGTTTTTGTGTCATAAATTTTTATTAATTTAATAAATATTATGGCATAAATATAAATTGATTTTTGGTAAATCATTTTTAATACAACACAATTCCAATCTCTCTCAAAATTCTCTCTTCCTCTCACGGCAATGGTGGCCATTCTTCACTGGTTTTGAACCAGTTTGGGCGTGACTTTAGGGGAGCAAGAGTTGGGTTTTCATGGTGAAAACCGCAAGTGCTAGCACACTACGAGTCTGCGAAGGTGGTAGGGAGGTTCACCCATGAGGCGGGACTCATCCGACGGAGTTTGGAGCTTCGTTTTGAGACCCGAAATTGCCAAGACAGTGAGCATGGACTGGTTGCAGTGGCCGTGAGCAAAGCAGTACGTTTTTGGCCTTGATTCGTCTTCAAATCGACATAACCGATCAATGTGAGTATTCCGCTACCTCCGTTGATGTATTCACGCATTATTTCATGTCTTGATTTGATCTTGGGACCTATATTTTTACCAACAGATTCACATGGACCTTCATCAGGTTCATTCGACCATAGCTTCATGAACCTTCATCAGGTTCATTCGACCGTAGTCTCCTGACCTTCATCAGGTCAGGTAGAATTAAGATTCCATGGACCTTCATCAGGTTCATTCGACCATAGCTTCATGAACCTTCATCAGGTTCATCGACCGTAGTCTCCTGACCTTCATCAGATCATGTAGAATGAAGATTAAAATAGACCTTCATCAGTTTCATTCGACCGTAGCTCCTTGGATATCCATCAAGTCCATTCGACAAGCCAGTCGACAGTAGTCTCATAGAATGGAGATGACATTGATGGTTTTAATCAAGTCTAACTATTGTAGTCTCTCTTGGACCTTCATCAGGTCCATTCGACAGTAGTATTGTAGAAGTGTAAAGAGTGAAACCTTGACTGATATTCTTCAAGTCCATTCTACCATAGTCTCATGGACCTTCTACAGGTCTAGTATAGTGAGTAATGACTTCCTTGGACCTTCATCAGGTCTATTCGACAACTCCATTCGACAGTAGTCTCGTAGAATGGAGTTGACATTGATGGCTTTCATCAAGTTTATCAATTGTAGTTCTAGACCTTCATTAGGTCTAGGAGAGTGAGTGATGAATTCTTTGGACTATCATAAAGTCCATTCGACCGTAGTCTCTTAAATCCTCATCAGGAGAATGAGTAGTAACCTTGATAGACATTCATCATGTCCATGCGACATGTTCATTCGACAGTAGTCTCGTGACCTTCATCAGGTCTTGTAGTTTGAAGATTCTCATAGATAATCATTAGGTTCATTCAACTGTACCTTATGGACCTTCATCAGGTCCATTTGATAGTCCATTCGACAGTAGTATCATGGACCTTCATCAGAACTAGTAGTATGAGAAGGAAACTCTCATAGATATCTTCAGGTCTGGTAGAGTAAAAATCCTCATTGACTCATATTGGATCATGTAGAATGAAAAATGGAGGACCCTCGTGGATCTTCATCATATATGGAGTGTGTAGACTCCCCTAGTCTTTGGACCCGTAGTATGGGGAGTTATCCTGACCTTCATCTGGTTTCAGTCGACAAGGGACATTCCCCTGGACTCATGTCGAGTCAAGTAAACTCCTGAACCACCGTTTGGTTCAGTCGACAAGGGACATTCCCCTGCACTCATGTCGAGTCAAGTAAACTCCTGAACCACCGTTTGGTTCAGTCGACAAGGGACATTCCCCTGGACTCATGTCGAGTCAAGAAAACTCCTGAACCACCGTTTGGTTCAGTCGACAAGGGACATTCCCCTGGACTCATGTCGAGTCAAGTAAACTCATGAACACCGTTTGGTTCAGTCGACAAGGGACATTCCCCTGGACTCATGTCGAGTCAAGGAAACTCCTGAACCACCGTTTGGTTCAGTCGACAAGGGACATTCCCCTGGACTCATGTCGAGTCAAGAAAACTCCTGAACCACCGTCTGGATCAGTCGACAAGGGACATTCCCCTGGACTCATGTCGAGTCAAGTAAACTCCTGAACCAATGTTGGTTCAGTCGACAAGGGACATCCCCTGGACTCATGTCGAATCAAGAAAACTCATGAACCACCGTTTGGTTCAGTCGACAAGGGACATTCCCCTGGACTAATGTCGAGTCAAGTAAACTCATGAACCACCGTTTGGTTCAGTCGACAAGGGACATTCCCCTGGACTCATGTCGAGTCAAGAAAACTCCTGAACCACCGTCGGATCAGTCGACAAGGGACATTCCCCTGGACTCATGTCGAGTCAAGTAAACTCATGAACCACCGTTTGGTTCAGTCGACAAGGGACATTCCCCTGGACTCATGTCGAGTCAAAGAAAACTCCTGAACCACCGTCTGGATCAGTCGACAAGGGACATTCCCCTGGACTCATGTCGAGTCAAGTAAACTCCTGAACCACCATTTGGTTTAGTCGACAAGGGACATTCCCCTGGACTCATGTCGAGTCAATTAAACTCCTGAACCACCGTTTGGTTCAGTCGACAAGGGACATTCCCCTGGACTCATGTCGAGTCAAGTAAACTCATGAACCACCGTTTGGTTCAGTCGACAAGGGACATTCCCCTGGACTCATGTCGAGTCAAGTAAACTCCTGAACCACCGTTTGGTTCAGTCGACAAGGGACATTCCCCTGGACTCATGTCGAGTCAAGAAAACTCCTGAACCACCGTTTGGTTCAGTCGACAAGGAACATTCTCCTGGACTCATGAACTCCTGAAACTCTATTTCAGTTCGGTCAAAGACACGTCAAACAGAAACCCGCGTTTTGTATATATTTTGATACGACATTTGGCAGAAGGTAATACACTCTAACACTCTTTTTTTTCACATACGGCACGGATAAATATACTCTCTAAAACAAAAATTCTTTGACTTAGAGAGTAAGGGACAAACTGTATGAGCCAAATTTGGTCCAAGGGTAAAAATGTCTTTCACCTTAAGCCCATCAGCATGTTAGGCCCGAAAATAATGACCAAAGCCCAAAGAATTATGTATTATTTGATTACAATTAAATCATAAACTAATAAAAAGCATGACCACTCCATCTAACTCTAGCACTAATCCCCACCACTCCACTAACCTAACTCTAGCACTAAACCCCACCACTCCACTTAACCTAATCCTAGCACTAATCCTCACTTACTCCAAAACCATTACCAAATACACCAACATCAGATCATGTTTTATCTATAAATATGAAAAGAATACGGGAAGAATTCATTCAAGTCTCATTTCTCTCACCCTAATACTTCATGCTCTCAATCCTTAATCCCCTCATATATTACACGGCCCTCACGGCCAAACAAAGGAAGTTAAGGTATTAACAAGCCTTACTTTCACATTTTTACATATTTAGTGCTCATTTCAAACTACTGACTTGAGCGTCGGAGTGCCCCCGGCACCCACCACCCGGTGGGTAGTCTTGCTCCCGCTCACTCTACCTTGTTTTGCAGGATCGCTAATGCCCCAATCTAAAATTCTTATTGTGGACCTCGGGCGAAAACCAGCGTCCACACACGTTAGCATTGACTTGATGCACGTTAGGCGTTGCGACGCCAAGGGCTTGTGCGTCGCGACGTACCCAAATTACCAAAATGCCCATTTTTCCAATTTTCACTGTTTTGCTCCAAATCACCTCCAGAATGTCCTGAAACTTTATTTATCTATAAAATAATACAAAACACATCAAAATATTCACAAAGCTCAAGAAACTATACAAAATATTAGGTTAAATGAGTGGGAAATAGTGATAGTTTTACCACTCATCAACCTCCTATCATTTATACATCTTGGTGATCTAATCACAAATGATAATAGAGCAATTTCCTTTATCACATAGTTAATTTGTACAACAACACCATGATCTGTACAAATAGTGACGCTATGGGTCATAACTGTCCAACAATCTCCCACTTGGCCTATAGCCAGTCACTCGAGTGTCTTACACCCGAACTATGTACGGTTCGCTCAAATTTATGAGAAAAGACTTTCGTCAGTGGATTTGCATGATTATCATCTGATGCGATTTATTCGATCATCACATCGCCACGATGTATGATCTGAACGAATCAGATGAATAGTCGAAGTATATATCTGGATCGTTGATGAGACCATTAATTCTTTAGCCTGCGCTGAAGCCTAGCTCATCTGCTAACAAAACTATATCTAATCTAATTAGATTATTATCAATCCAGAAGGCTTCTATTGCTGCCTCAGCTGTAGCAATAATCCAATTTTGTTGTTTATTCGGTAACAGTATCTTGCTTGGAAGATTTCCAGCTCATTGTTCCGTTATTCAAACTGTATAGTACCGTTATCACGACTTATAGTCGTTTTTATCGGTTAGGAAACTTGCAACAGTGATCTCAGTCACTTTAAGTTCTCATTCTCCATAGTTTAAGACAGCATCCTTAGTTCCCTAAGATACTTAAGGATGTTCTTAACATTAATCCAGTGACCATCACTTGGATTGGCCTGATTGTGAATCCATATGCTCAAAGCGTATGAGTCACCAGGTCACGTACATTTTTCAATGCATGATTTCTCGGACAATGTCAACCACTTTTAGATCTATCCCAGTAGATCTTTATTCCTAGAATAAAGGTTGTTTCTCCCAATAATTCTACAGAGAATTTTCATTAAAGCTAAGCTTTTACCGATTCTTATTATGGGAATATCATTTCCAAGAAATGACATATTATCATTATTTATAGGACATTTATTGTCAGTACGCTCCCATTAACCTCCTTATATACACAAGAATCATTTTCGTTTTGAATTAAATCATACACCATTATGATTACATAAAAACGACAATTCCAAGAACGCTATGCTTGCTTCAATCCATCCATGGATCGAATAACCTGCAAACCTTGTTTGCTAGTTTTGGTACGACAAAACCGTCAGGTTGTTGTAAATATACTCCAAAAGGTTTCCATTTAAGGAAAGCGATTTTGACGTTCAGCTGTCATATTTCATAACTGAAACATACAGCATCAGCAAGCATTTTCAAAATGGATTTACCATGGCAACAGGTAAACGGTTTCGTCGTAATCGACACAATGTTGATAACGATACATTTTTCGCTAAAAGCCTAGCTTTATACGTTGGTATGTTTCCTTCCATGCATGTCTTCCTTGAAGACTCATATTGTACCAATGGGCACAATGCCTTCCGGTACATCAACTAGTATCCAAACATAGTTGATATACATGGAATCTATTTAAGATTTCATGACATTTTGCCATGATAGAGAGTCGATACCTTGTATCACTTCCTCATACGTAGCCAATTGGTATTCCTCAATAAGATTGACATCTTTATGAGGTGAGATCAGAAACCTATACCCCAGGTTGTTTTCTGACTCCCTCCGACTTACGTGGTTCTTGTGTATTGGAAGATTATTGGTATAGTTTCATCCTTGATGAACTATTTGTGTTCCATTAAGATTCGGTGCTGGGAATAGTATTACTCCTATTTTCATCGAGTTTTACTATCCTCCCACTTACCACTGCATATAGGTATTCCTCTTAGGAAATTGCATGGCGAGCAACAATTACATTGTTCTCTTGTGAGTTGTATAAGTACTATATTTTGGTTTCCCTAGGATAACCAACAACTTAGGCATTTATCCGATTTGGGTTCTAGTTTGGTATCATCCAAACACATGCCTAGCATACTCAAATCAACGGGAATGAGAAAACTCAGTTTCTTTCCTGTTCATATCTAATATGAAGTCTGTCAAACAGATTTTTATGGAACCTTATTCAAAATAAGTTATGCACTGTTTATGCGTATCCGTTGAAGGAAATGGTAGCTTAGAAAGACTCATGATTTACCTTATCATGTCCAACAAAATTCGGTTTATCCGTTCGGACACACCGTCAGGATGACGTGTTCCGGGAGGAGTCCTCATTGAAAGAATGCTATACTCTTTCAAGTATATAAGAAACTTATTGCTTAAGTATTTTCATCATGGTCCAACCGTGATGGTTTAATACTTTAGCTGATCTGTTTGTCTATTTCGTGTCGAAACTCTAAAAGTTTCTGATTTATGTTTCAAAAGAAACACATAACCATAACGCGATACCACATCCGTAAAGGTCACGAAACATTCATATCCATCTCTAGCCTAGCTAGATATGGGCCCACTTGCTTCATTATGAACTAGGGCTAAAAGATCGGTGGCACTTGCACTTTTACCAAGTAAATAGTGTTTTAGGCACTTTGCCCAATAAACTAGATTCGTAGACTTTATTTGAATAGAATCAAATTTGTCCTAGTACCCACTCTTCGAATGTGTGGATATACGAGTCTTGTTTAATTGTGTCCCAGACAACAATGCCACAAATAAGTCTCATCTGATCAAATCAGTTTGAGCTACTTGTTTGTCATGTTTCATATGTTTGAGATTTATTTATATTCAAAATATAAATAATGTTATTCACATCTAATGTGTTTATCTCAATATCATCTTTATATAATGAAACACTTTAGTATTCTAGAATATAAAGGTATACCCGCAACGGGTTAAACCCTGATATAGAGATAATGTATCTAGTCAAACTAGTTACATTGTAACAGTTTCCTAATTTAAGTACAGACCCGAAGGGTAGTTCCTAAACTTAGGTATCTATAGTTGAAACAGCGACTATCGTCCCGTTTCTGATTACAGATAAATCTCAACTGAAGTCAGTATCCTGCTCATAGCAGATTCTGCACACTAGTACATATTTATGTACCACACTAAGTATTTAAAATCCAATTTTAATACTAGTAGTGAACATAAATTATGACAAACATATTTGAAGTCAGAGCCTAGCCCGTCTTCAATTCCTTCATGTCTGCTTTATCCAAACGGCAGTGACGCTTCTGCGATCCCGTTTGCCATAATTTAGGCAGACATTTTGGGATATTTCCTTTATCTTCCCAGAATATTATAATGACTTTGCCTTTGCCCTTTTCGGTACCCCAGAAGCCTATGGCCAAGCCTTGGCCTTCTAGAATGTCGAAATAAGGTGCGCCTTGCGCTATTTGCCTTATTGCAAACTTTGGCTTGATCTCCTTGAGAATAGCCATTAACTCTCCAAGAGTTTACTATTGCAATTCAGTACTTCAAAGATCTAAAATTAGATCTACGAAGATCCTTCAATTTCTTTATCATACTTTAAGGATCTAATCCTTAGTTCTGATTAAGAAATTAAGGAGTCTATATGAGAAGTATAATGGATTAAGCACTAAAGTTATCATCACATGAATATTCCAAATATCATGCTCTACTATTTGCTTAACTCCGGGCTTAGGCCTAATATGTTATTTTATCAAATAAAGTAACTTATTAGTTTCTAGGACCATCCTGAAAATTTTATTCCCAATTTGAAAATTAAAGTCGTTTAATACATTTTCCCCAGGATTATGTTTTAAACACTAATCTTTCAATTTTATCTTGATTCTAATAGTCCGACTATTAAACCAACGATTTTAGGTACTATTTATTATAATGATTACTATAGTCCAACTATATAATCAACTATAATTTAATAGGTTAAATTCAATTATATTGATTACTATAATCCAATTATAAAATCAACTATAATTAATTAAATCAAATATATTGATTACTATAATCCAATTATATAAGCAACTATAAATGAATAGTTTGAATACAGTCCAACTGTTTATTAAAACAACCATTTAAATATTAGTCCAACTAACATTTAATTTATTTGACGTAATATTTTTTATGAGCGCGTATGGCAAGTAACTAAACGAATATTGCAAATTTAATACTTGCCTCCCACTATTTTTCGGCGAGCCTCTAACCCTTTGTTGAGTACTCGGGAAACCGTGTTTCCTAGTGGGCTAGGATCCCGTTAAATAGCACACAATCTTGACTTTGGCCAACAAATTGTATGATAATTAACTAGGTAGATCTCTAAGATCAATTGGATCCCATCCAATTCCTAGATCCAGTAGGGGGACATCCAAGTCCGAAACATATATCTTATATATGCCAATATATCCAATATATTACCTATCCTTTTTCCTTTGAACCAACTAAGCTTTGGCTTTGGCACAACAAACTTAGTGATCCCAGTTAAGCGGAACCCATTGACCATGGAAAGCTTCGTAATCAATGTCGATGGACAAGAAGTGATATTGACTTTGGCCAACAAATCACGACTTGGACAAGACACCAATATGGAACAAAGCTCTCGTGATTCAAACACATCCTCGACGGACAAAGGCCTTGACTTTGGCCAACAAACCAATGCCAGTCTTAGATCGTGAGTAAGAATCACTCAATCGAAAGAAAAACGCTTAATATTTTGTGAGGGTTTTTCGCGTGCAAATTGGCAACCAATTTATTATCTTTGTTAAGGTCTCATCATCATACACCCTTAAACATGCATTCTAAACACATAATAAGGCGCATATAAATAAATAATAATGATATACGGATGGATACTTTACACATTGATCCTAGATCAAATCTCTCCATTTCATCTCTCCCGCTAGCACAAGTATTGCCTCTACCCGTTACATAACACTTCTAAAGAAACCTCATTTACATTGAGGGGAATATGTGAGAAGAGAAATACACAGAGTCAAAGAGGTAATAGGCTGGACACACAGGTCCAATTAATAAATTCTAAATTTATTACAATAATTTCCAAAATTGCCCCACCCATCTAATATCCATCTGATATACATTATTCATGTATCGCAACCATGTATTCACACAAGCATGTTATCAATCAATCTAATCCAATTAATTAATCTGATAATTAATGACCATCCAATGTTCAAACAACGATTTGATTTTGCGTGAGTCAAACTCGTTTTGCAAATAAGTACTCAAAGTACGAATTCTTGAATTAAATTAAACTACAACATTAAATCCAATTTAATATGTATTTAATACTAATTCACTATTTAGATCCAAATTAAATATTACAATTTATTAATAAACCTTTACGACTTAAATTCCAAATTTAATCGTTACGGGTCTCAAAGCCCGATAAACATCCAATGTTAATTTAATTAAAGTCCAATGGGCTTTTAATTAATTTCTTAAGGCATGGACTTTTGGTCAACTTGGGTCAAACCCAATAACCAAAACCCAATCAAGGAATAACCCCATAAGCCTAGAAATCAATTTAGGCCCATTAGGCCCAATTAAAGTTAAAGGTCCATTAGTCATAATTGGACTTTATGGAAATGGTTTTCGGCCCAATTGGATCCAACCAATTTGCCTAAACCAATCTTGGTACAACCAAACCCAATTAGCCCAATTACAACATTTCAAGCCCAAATCCAATTTAAGCCCAAATAATTAAATTACCAAAATTCCAATTTCACAATTTGATTATTCAAAGTGTATTGTCATAATTAATTAACTAAATCAGTATTTCCAAAACACCAATTAGCCTAATTAATCATGCTCATCAACATTAAAACATGTCCAACACATTTTAATTAAAATCAAACCCATTTCATGCTTTAACTCTCGGCAATTTGGGGATTTTTCAAATCGATTCGGTTTCAATCCAATTAAATCCACAATCAATAATTCCCAATTGATTCCAACTCATCCAATGAATCAAAAATCAAAAATCAAAAATCAAAGACATTTAAGGTTCTTATTGTTCTCGGCCAATCTTCACAAATTTGGGGAAAATTGTTCCAAACAAATTTTCATGAAATTGATCAAATCCAACTTTATTTAAACATCATTTAAACATACTTAATCATCCAATTTCATCAAATCATGCTCAAACACATTTTACCCAATTTTAACCCTAAATTCAAGTTCTATGCTTTTACTTTCTCTGATACCATTGTTGGTTGATCTCTAAGTCCCGAGGATCGAATCAAGCATAGAAACAATATGTGAATACTCTTAAAAGCATGGCGGAATCATACTTACAACGATCGGTTGAGGCGATGCGAGGAAAGATAAAAATTGCTCCCTTGAAGCTCACTGTTTTCACTGCTTTTGTCCTCCATAGTGTTCTCGGAAATCATCAAATTTTGAGCTCCAAATTCGGTCCTCCAAGTGTGCTCCAAGCTCCAAGCTTCATTTGGTGATTCCTTGCTCACAAGTGGGTTTCCCTATCACCTTTGTATGCCCTCTTTGGTGTGCTAGCACTAGGAAATTTTGCCACAAAATTTCCTCTTTTCTTCTTCAATGTCTCGGCCAAGCCAAGAATTTGTGAAGGAAATTAGCCCTAGGCCGAATTAGGAGAGAAGGAGAAGAAGGCCTCTTGGCCGAAACTTGTGTGGAGAGAGAGAGTGAATTGGTTTTTTGTATTTTGTATATCTAATACACAAAAAATCAAAAGTCAAATACCAAATAATTAAATATAGTAAATGTCTTTCAATCTTTCACACAAGAGTGATATACACTCAACCAACAACTAACAACTTCCATCACTTTAAAGCACCAAGTTGACTAGTTGATGTGACGCTTGATGTGACTTGTGGGCCGCACCTGAATTCACAATGTGAGTGCGCCCACAAACACTCCCGGGCTCGGGTTCGCTAATTCTAAATTAAGGAATTTTCCGTTGCAATGCAATTAAATAATTATGCCTAGCAAAATCACTATTCACGTCGCTAACGAATTAATCCTAAATTAACTTGTTCGCCCGAATTAAAATCTAATTTCAATTCCGCGTCGAAATCCAATTTCGTATAATATATCGAATATATTATTTTATATCGATTAATTCCAAATTAATCATTCTCTCTCTTTAAATGATATTTTATCCCAGATAAAAAATCTCTGCAATTAATCCCAGATTAATTTTATCTCTCTCATTTAATTAATCTCAGATTAATAAAGTGCGAGTCATATGTCATCGGTGAATCTTCGGGAAGCGACCCATGAGATCCCCGGATATGTTGGTAGTAATTCGGTCGTCGAACTATCCGAACACGTAAGTACCTAGTACTACGTTTTTACTGATTTACAAGACATGGTTGGCTTCTAGCAAAGCATCATGCCTACCCAATTCTCCAGAAATATCCTTACAATAATATGTGATCTATATCAGGCGTAGTATACGTAGTATTACGTATTTCGATCCAGTATCGGATGTCACGTGCTAGGCCTGGGGCTGGAATTGTGTCTGCCCCGTACGAAGCACATATCGGATCTCAGGTAACTAGTCTCTATAATCGGATAAACATGACCTAGTCATTTATCCCGATAGCTGCAGCATATAAGAGAACGAGTTCCGTATCCTACGTGACCATCATCTCCACTATGATTGGAGTGATACTTCCGTCTCGACATCACACCCAACACACTACGATTCTCAATATACCCAGCAGAGGCGTACACATAACCTGTTAAAGCCATGGACGACCTAAAACCAAAGTATATTGATTGTCGCAAGTATTAGCGGGTGCAAGTCTCAGGTTAAGACCAAATACACCTACCCTGATTTCGGACTTCCATAGACACATAGTCATACTACCAATGGAATTCCGATGGGTCTATCCAGAGTGAAGCTGTTTTCCGTACCAACGGTAAAACACAACCTCCTACTACACTTGCATGAGTATCATATACCCAAATATATGAGAACTATGTCGTTATGTCCTCACAACGCGCACAAGTGTAATACTAGTCTTTTACATATTATCGATGTCCAATCTCGATAATACTCTAACTATGGATATTTAATGATTAAACCTTCATGGATTGATACTGTCTCATATCATCTTAATCCAGGAACTAATCATAAGGACCTCCTATCATTTATACATCTTGGTGATCTAATCACAAATGATAAGAGAGCAATTTCCTTTGTCACATAGTTAATTTGTACAGCAACACCATGATCTGTACAAATAGTGACGATATGGGTCATAACTATCCAACAAGGCCTAGGGCTGGAATTGTGTCTGCTCCGTACGAAGCATATATCGGATCACAAGTAACTAGTCTCTATAATTAGATAATCATGACCTAGTCATATTATCCTGATAGCTACAGCATATAAGAGTACTAGTTTTGTATCCATGCGTGATCATCTTCTCCATATGACTGAAGTGATACTTCCATATTGACATCACACTCAATACACTAAGATTCTCAATAAACCCATAAGAGGCTTACACAGAGCCTGTTAAAGCCCCAGACGACCAAAACCAAAGCGTACTGATTGTCGCAAGTATTAGCAATGCAAGTCTCAGGTTAAGACCACATACACCTATCCTGATTCGGAATCCATAGACATATAGTCATACTACCAATGGGATTCCGAGGGGTCTATCCAGAGCGAAGCTGTTCCCGGTCAAACGGCTAACAGAACCTCCTATCACACTTATATAAGTATCTTATACTTAAATATATGAGAACTATGTCTTTAAGCTTCCATAACGCGCACAAGTGTAATACTAGTCTATTCCGCATTATCGATGTCCAGTCTCCATAATACTATGACTAGGGATTTTAATGATTAAACCGTTCATAGATTAATACTGTCTCATATCTTATAAATCTGGAACTAATCATAAGGACTTTTATCATTTATATATTCAAGTAATCCAATTACAAAATGATAAAATAGTAATTTCCTTTGTCACATAGTTAATTTGTACAAAAACCACAATATCTTTTACAAATAGTGATGATATGGGTCATAATTGTCTAACATAGGCACCATAAGATATATGACATGTTATTCAAACATTTCAAATTAAACATACATATAACATAAAAATATATATATATATATTTTTCATTGACCAGAATCTTATTTTTCCTATAACAATCTAATTAATACAAAAATTCTCAAGGCATCTCTTGGTCTTCAAATCACGCTTCAATGTGGTGGTGGCTCTTTTTGCGACTTCGGTGCTCCAGGTTACAACAACTGAAATTTTACATTGGAAAATTAAAATTACAATATTTTTAAACAACGGCCTTATGGCCTTACATTCCAAAATCAAAACCAACATAAAAATAAAAGCCGGAAAAATTTACGACCAATGCAAAATCCATTCATCACATGAAAAACAATAACTATTCATCACATGAATATTATTTTATGCCTACTCATCTAAACATGCATATCAATATTTATAACTCATTATAAATATATGACACAGTAACTTTAAATGAAAAAGATAGGGGTTAAGAACACTTTTCAACCTTGCTTTGATACCAATTATAGGAAAAGCTTTCCTTGCACAGCAGAAGCACGTTAGGCACCCGGATCGGACTTGAAAATTTTTTCTGCCCTTCCCACCAAGTGGCCGAATGTAACCAGCAATACTACTGATATTTTACTACTATTTTGAATAAAATTTTAGCCCCGGAACAGCCCACAAACAACAGTACAAAACCTGAATATTTTAGCACCCGAAATACGTCCAGTACACTGTCGAATATCCCCTGAAATTGGTGAGCAGTGGCATAATCCGGGATGTCCTGTACCCTCAGGTGAGTCCATAAATTCCCCACCCTAAGGGCCCATTTGAGACTTTCTAGTGCTTTCGATGACTCGTACGCCCAGACCTCGAGTACTAAATTGTGGTATCTTTCAATAAAGTTATTTAGAGGCTCGTCACCCCATGCTTCATCAACCTCAATTCTCCTACTGTCTTTTTTGGGACACACGCTCCTTTGAAATGTCGGGCAAAGGACTTCCTGAGCTGAGAGAATCTGCCGATACTTTCCAGAGTCAAGCTTCTAAATCACAAAATTGCAGGCCCACTGAGGGTTAGAGGGAACACCCTGCATAGGGCTTCTCCCACACTTCCTTGGACCTCCATCAGTAAAACAAAACTTTCAATATGGGATTAAGGGTCAGCATGGCCCCTTTAGGAGCTCATTGAAGGCATGGTGAACCGCCTAGGGAATTCAGCGGAAAAAATTTCTTCTGTGAAATGAGATGCCACATCCCCGTCCCTACTTTCTCCCTTATCCGTCTTCAAGTTATCTTCCCACTTTCTCATTTCCTTTCTAAACCAAGCTTTTATATGGTTGTTAGGGGACTCGCGTTGTCTCTCACGAACCTCTTCACGCCTGCCACTCTGAGCACGACGTGTTCCGTGACTAGATGCCTCTCCATCCCCTCCACCGAATTGGTGGAACAATACAGACTCAGCGGAATGAATCCATCCCCGAGCTGGTGGAACAATACAGACTCAAAGGAACAAATTCAGCCCCGAGCTGGTGGAACAATACAGACCTTGCGGAAAGAATCCAGCCCCGAGCTGGTGGAATAATACAAACTCGGCGGAACAAATTCAGCCCTGTGCTGGTGGAAAAATACAGACTCAGTGAAACGAATCCAGTCCCGAGCTGGGGGAACAATACAGACTCGGTGGAAAGAATCCTGCCCCGAGCTGGTGCAAAATATAAGACTTACACGAGGGAAGATTTTCAACCTCTGAGGCTCTGCAGATCCCGGCGGGGCGTCCCCTTGCCACACATCGGCTAAAAACAAAAATGAAACACATAAAGTTATCAAAATTGAGGTGACTTAGCACTACTCCACACAAACCCGAAAAAGAATAATAACTCGGGTGCCCCGAGGCAACGTCCTGTCCGGTGCCTCCCAAAACATAATTCTGAATCTTACAACTCAGCGTCCCGATGAGTCGGGCTACGGATCGGTGAGCGGCCGAGACCCTGAGGGTAGAAACCTCCTAATGATGGGCGTCACTCGAGTCGCAAGCGCTATTAGGGCAGAACCACCCTATTCCATGCTTCTCTTGATCCGAGGTGGTTAGGCAGATACCCAATGGGGGAAGAAGACACCCGTGTGCGCCATCCCTTAGGTGTTTCTTAACGGGACTCACTAGCTGACTCGCAGGGGAAGAAACCTCATTGGGTCTGATTACCCGGGACCGCAATGGTTTATGAAGGCCATTCAGCCGTCTTCATACCACGTGGTCTGATGGTTCTCAGCGGGTTTCACCAGACAACTTGCAGGGGAAAAAACCTATATGGGCCCGGTTTACCCGAGGTGCTTCTCAAAGATGCGAATCATGGGGTAGTAACACTCCGACCTCGGGGGTTTGATAATGACACCCGGGATTGGCGTGCCACGAGGGGTTCGTGCTTTTCCCACATGTACCATATCCCTTGATGTGTTCTAGATCCTCAAAGGTGAAAGGAGTCAGGTCGGGACACTTCCACCCGGGGGTTTGATAATGACACCCGGGATTGGCGTGCCACTGGCTTTGTGCCCTTCCTGACTACCGATCACCCATTCACATCGAGCACATCCCAAGAATATTGAACACGGATTTCTCATTCAATTATTAAACAAGTAAAGTGGACAAGCTTTAAAATTCAAAGAGAGAGACATGTTTATATTTATGGGATCTACCGCCCTTCTTACAACTCTCTGTGGGTCATTTCAAGAAAGGCTTTACAATAATTTTCTGATCCTGGTCTGGTCATCCGGTGAGTTCACAGTTTGAAGAAAAAATATACCTATTGGAAATATTTTCTCAGCATCTCGGTGTTCCAAGACTTCTTAAGCCGGGTACCGTCCAACTGCTCCAAAAGATAGGTATCCGGTCTTACTATCTCCACCAATCTGTATGGCCCTTCCCATTTGGCGCTCAATGAACCTTCCTCGGGTCTTCGGGTATTCAATGTGACCCTCCTCAATACCAAATCTCCATGGAGGAAGGACCGAACCTGAACTTTTTTGTCGTAAAAATGAGCCTTTCTCTGTTGATAGACAGCCGCTCTCATAGTCGACTTCTTATGTTTTTCTTCGACCAGATCAAGATGATTTCTGACGAGCTCGTCGTTCTGCTCGCGCCTCAAAATGCCGGACCCCTGTGGGTGATCATCCCAATCTCTTCCGGATTACTACTTCACAACCATAAGCCAAAGAAAAAGGGGTTTCCCCAGTGGAGTCTTTGTAGGTTGTTCGGTGCACCCATAACACATCCGGTAACTCTTAGACCCACAGCCCTTTACAAGATCCAAGTCGGACCTTTAGATTTGTCTTGATTTTTTTTTTGGTAGCCTCGACCGCCCGTTAGATTTGGGATGAGCAGGTGAAGCAAATCTTAAGGCAATTTGGAGGTTTTCACAGAGCTTCATGAAAACCTTGTTGTCGAATTGCTTCCCATTATCAGTGATGATGGCTCGGGAATTTCGAATCGGTAGATGATACTCTTATTTACAAAATATGTTTCCCTCTTCTCTGTGATTGCAGACAGGGGTTCAGCCTCTACCCACTTGGTGAAATAATCAATGGCGACAATGGCGTACTTGGCATGTCCCCACCCCGATGATGTCGAGCCCCCGCTGGGCGAACGGCCAGGGGCTGACCAGAGTGGTCAACTGCTCAGCAGGTTGATGATGAATGTTGGCATTCCTCTGGTATCCCTTACATTTTCTAGCTATCTTCATACTATCTTAGTGCATGGTTGGCCAGTAGAACCCTTGCTTCAACACCTTAAATGCAATTGAATATCCCTTAACATGGCTCCCGTAGATTCCTCCATAAATCTCTATGAGCACATAATCTGCTTCATCTGCTGTAAGACACCTTAAAAATGGCACCGTGTCCCCCCACCGGCACAAGACTCCTTCAACCAAGCAAAATTTTGAGCTTCGGTACTTCAACTTTCTTGCCTCCTTCCTATCCTCAGGTGTCTTCCCAGTCTCCAAGTAACTTTTGATCGGGTCCATCCAAGAGGTCCCTCATTCTATATCTACTTCTATCACCTCCGACTTCCCAACACATTTTTCCTGCACGCATATAAAAAAGATGGTCCTAGGCTCCTCTGACTTAATTGAGGACGCCAGTCGAGCCAGTGAGTCTGCTTGATGGTTGTTTTCTCGACCAATCTGCTCGAACTGCACACTATACATTTCCCCAATCATCTTCTTTACCTCGACCATATAAGCCATCATATTAGGCTCTCTGGCCTGAAACTCGCCCTTTATCTATTGGATGGCCAGTTGGGAGTCGCTTTTTACAACCACGTCTGTGACACCCACCACCGCGCAGAGCCTTAAACCGGCCAGAATGGCCTCATACTCAGCATCATTATTCGTGGCCTCGAAGGTGAATCTTAGGGCACATACCACCTTCTCACCACCACTGCTTCGCAAGACAACCCTAGCTCCACAACCTTGCGAACTGACTGAACCAAAAACTCCCATGTGGTCTCCAAAACTTCCAAAATTTGCGCCCCTGTGAACTCGGCCCCAAAATCTGCTAGAGCCTGTCCTTTTACCGCTGCTCTCGGTAAATAGGATATATCATGCTCACTCAATTCCACCGACCACTTCACTAACCGACCTGAGACCTCCTGTTTGTGCAAGATCTATCTCAGAGGATGATCAGTGTACACCCCAATAGGATGATCTTGGAAGTAGGGGCTGCAGCTTCCGGACAGCCATAACCAAGGACAGAGCCACCAGTTCAAGGCCGGGTATCTTGTCTCTGCATCCAGCAGGGCTTTGTAATATAATACATCGCCCTTTGGATCTTATAGGCCTCCTGCACTAGCAACGAGCTCACAGCATGTTCAGAAACAGCTAAGTACAACAATAAAGTCTCACCCGGGATCGGTTTCGCCAAAAGCGGTGGTTGAGCTAAGTACTATTTGAGCTGCATGAAGGCTTTTTCGCTTCTATCTCTACTAACTGAAATCCTTCTTGGCCTTCTTGATCAATTGAAAAATGGATGACATTTTTCAATTGCACAGAATATGAACCGGTTTCGTGCAGCCATTCGGCCCGTTAAGTTTTACACCTCTTGACCGTCTTGGGAGATTTCAATTCCAGAACTGCTCGGATCTTCTGTGGGTTTGCCTTTATTCCTCGTGCATTGACCATATACCCAGAAATTTTCCGATGCTACACCGAATGCACACTTCTCTGGGTTCAGCCTCATACTATGCTTTCTTGCCAGCTGAAAAGTCCTCTCGAGGTCATCCAAATGACCCTCTGGTTCCTTGGTCATCATTATCATGTCATCAACATATCTTGCATGTTTTACCGATGAGGGGCTTAAAAACTTTGTTCACCAGCTCTGAAATGTAGTCCCAGTATTCTTCAAACCGAAAGGCATCACCTTATAACAATACAGCCTCCGATCTGTGGTGAAATCTATTTTCTCCTCGTCCTCAAGATGCATTTTTACCTGGTTATATCCTGAGAAGTCGTCCATGAAACTAAGTAGCCCATGACATGCCGATGAATCTACCAGCTGATACACCCTCAGAAGCAGAAAACTATCCTTCGGGCAGGCCTTGTTAAGGTCGGAGAAGTCCACACACATCCTCCACTTCCCACTAGGTTTCTTCACTAAAACCACGTTTGACACCCACTCTGGATATTTCACCTCTCTAATAAAAACTGGCCTTTAACAATCTTTCCACCTCGGCCTCTGTCGCCTCGCAGCGTTCCTAATTTAATATTCTTCTCTTCTGTTTGACTGGCTTGTGATCCGGATCCACTGCTAAATAGTGGCTGATGAATTTGGGTCTATTCCGGGCATGTCGCTATGCCCCCAAGCAAAAAAGTTTGCATACTGCTTCTGAAACTTCAGAAGGTCCTGCTTCAGGTTTTCCTCCAACTCGCTCCTACCTTTATGACTTTTTCTAGGCCGAAGAGTTCTACTGACGCCAACTCATCTATTGCCCCCAATTGGGAAAACTCATCGGCCCGTGGATCTGGAGACTCAATTGTTCCTCTTCGTCATCACTTCTTCTCTTCTTCCGGCTATCCTTCTCGATACAAAGAGTCTCTTTCGAAACAGTGGTGAAATAATCCTGGCCACCTTCAGACTTCCACACACAATCCTGATCCCAGCTCGGGTGGGAAACTTCAACTTCAATAATAACACGACATGGCGGCCTTTGTTTTCATCATGAAAGGTCGGCCCACAATGACCTGCTAATTGCTCATGCAGTCCACCCCTGTGAATTCCATCATGATTGTCCAGGTTGTAGGGGTTGGTGCTCAGAGCGCCAATTCCCGGTTGTATTTTGTTAAATACTTCTGTAAAACATTATTATTAGTAATAATATATGCAGTTTCTATAATATAATCTATCTTTTATATGGTAAAGACGTAATGACCCTAGAATGATTAGTCATGATACAGTTGCAAAAGCGTCGCAACGGACATTGAGTCGTATCATGACGTTGTCATTCTCAGACAGTTCCTGGTCAAGGTTTACACTACTTGGTCAGTATAGTAAACCCGTTGAGACCGGTACATGTCGTATACTGGAATATATGATTCCAATGGTTTCTCAATGAACCATAAGTCTTGGAGACTAGTATAGACGTGTAGGTGTTTATAGTGGATAAACACTGAACGACGCACACCGAAGATTCTTAATGGATGGTACACCAGCGTCAATAAGAATCTTCTTGGGTTGAGTAGCACTTGTGATTCTTAGACTTGAGATGCCATTGTGGCACATGAGACATTCTTCTACACTTAGATGGCAGTCACGTCACCGATCTATTTAGATCAGACCTCCGCCTGTTCGTTGGGTGTAGAATAGATCCTCAGGGTGTCCTATGTGTGTCAAGATAGGATCCGTCAGTTCTGTGTACCAGAGCATAGGTAGTCCATATGATTAGCAATCAGATAAAACCATGGGCCCGTGGTAAGTTTAGAGAAGCTAGTTCTAACATTCTTTTGAGATTGCTAATAGAATAGTCGACTGGATAATCCCGATAGAGATTTGACGTTCATATCTATATCTCTGGGATTTATCCGGATACCTGTGACGGAGGAATTATACATTTGCGATGACCTCGACCTGTATGGTTTAGCGAGATTATCCTGATCGTCATAATCTACGGGTGGATAGATTATGGACATGAAATTTGATTTCGTGGACGGATATACCTGAACCTAGAGAGTCTCAATAATGAAACATACTCGTTGAGCACTAGAGCAACATAAATAAATAATATTGATTATTATGAAAGTCGTTTAATGGTTAAACGCAAGATACTTGCTAAAGACACTAGATAGTCATTTACTTAATTATTGTGTATTTACATTTAATACTTGATTAATTTAAATACACATTAATTAATAGTCAAAATGAATTATTTGACTTATTTCCTAAATGAATATATGTTTTTAATATTTAATGTAAATATTATACATATATTTAATATATTTGTATTGATTAATTAATTAATTATTTAATTGTTAAATGATTAAATTAATTAAAATATAAATATCTTATGTTAGGAAATTAATAAAGTAAATGACATTAGTTGCAATGTTGACCAAAAATAAAATATCTAATAAAGGTTATAAAAGATATTTAGCAAGTTGATTTAATAATAATGCAATGAAATTGAAATTACAATTTGTTGCATTTGGTATGCAAATTTCGGCAAGACACGTTTTTGCAAGTATAAATTGTTTTTTTCATTTTTCATTTCATTAACCTAATACACTTTATCAAACAAAATTCCATTGAAGAAAGAGCAAAGAAAGAAAGTGAAGGAGAAAAGAAAAACCAAAGAAAAAGCTTGGATTTTGTAAGTTTCTTAAACTTACTATTAGAGAGGAATTTTTTCCTTATGATCTAGGCTACCTCTCATAGTTTCTTAAGTTATTCTTTTCTTTATTTCTTGTGGTTTTTGATGATGGAAATTCGTTTAGAAGTGTTGAGCATGTATGATGACAAAGAGTGTAACTAGTGTAGTTTATATGTATTCTTTTAGGTTTATGAA
>SKCR01014231.1:0-56530 GCA_019454045.1 Zanthoxylum bungeanum | reverse complement strand
CGTAGATCATACTTTTGGAGGCTCAAAGAGATTTTTGAGATAAAGAAGCATATCAAGCAATCATAAAGTAGAGGCTCAACATCAAAAAATAAAAGACCGCTGATTTCAAGAGAATTCCTTCTTATCTTTTTTTTATGATGTCATGTTTACTTTGAATTATTTCTTTAGAGTTCTTTGCCATGTGCTGTAACTAAAACCTCAATTTAGGGTTGTGATGATACCTAGTATGTTAATTTATAAAATTGATTTTTTTATATCTTGTGTTGTTTATTGGGTTGTTTATTGTACTTTATGCTTAATGTTTCTTATTGCTTGATCACCAATGAGATTGATATAGTAAATCTATTTGAACTTGAAAAAGTAATTTTAGGTTTAACCTTAAATTCAATAATGCACGATCTCATCTAAGGGATTTCCGTCCAGGATAGGAATATACATGTAAAGTGTGTGTAACCACAATTGAAACTTGATCTTAATGAATTTGGTTTAAGTTAGTTAACATAAAAATATAATCAATTAGCTTATTTCGAATATTTGCACATGACCATTGAAATAGGCTTGTGGATATTTTAGTGTTCCGGGTTAATAAGTTAATTAATTACACACGTATAGAAATATCAATTCATCTTTTGAATAATACTGTGTGGAATCACAACCCTAATTTTTTTTTCTCTCATTGGTTGCAACTTACTGTTTTAAAATTTTTCTCTTTTTAGTTTTAGTTTAAGTTTCATTAGAATCTCAATTAAATATCGTTTCACTACTTGAAAACCAGTGATTTATGACGGTTTAAAAACCGTCATAAATGTTATTTTATGACAGTTTTAAAACTATCATAAATCGTTGTGTCATGTTTTTT
Organism: Zanthoxylum bungeanum; assembly: GCA_019454045.1. Taxonomy (NCBI): domain Eukaryota; kingdom Viridiplantae; phylum Streptophyta; class Magnoliopsida; order Sapindales; family Rutaceae; genus Zanthoxylum; species Zanthoxylum bungeanum. Next base: position 55,671 of record SKCR01014231.1, on the reverse strand, counting down.
ATAACAGATTTTTGTATGTCATAAATTTATGACGATTTAAAACTGTTACATAAATATCATATATTTAAGACGCATAAATGTCATAAATATTTGATTTTATGACATATATATGTCATTAAAAATTAAATATATGATACTAATATGTCATTAATTATGACATATTACTGTCATAATTTGCAAGAATAGAAATTAAAATTTTGAAATTTTAAATTTGAGTGGAATTATATATTTGGTGGAAAATCTGATAATTTTTATCTGCTGAAATATTATTTAATTATATTTACAGGATTTAATATCAATATAAATCATTTTAGTCAATAATACACAATTAAAAAATAGTTAAAGAAACTTAAAATTAACATAAATATTAAAGTAATATTTCATACATCAAATTCCATTAATCTAAATACTAAAGTAATAATTACTACAAACAAACCACTAATCTAAAAAAGTTAAACAACAAACCAATAATTCATTAATTCATACTATATGAAACTATTAATTCAACATACAAATTTAATCAATTAAAGTAAATGATATAATTACATAATGGATCGTATGTAGTTGCTTCACTCGATTTGCACTTCATCTTGATCTTTTATTGTTGAACTAACAAGTAAAAAAAATGATTCACTGAGAATTATTATATATTTAAAAGAACTCATTATCGCACCAATAAAAAAAAACACAATGCATATAAATGAATAAAAAATAAAAACTTCGAGCAAGTATTTCTAAAACATGATTTTCCTACTGAACACGAACCTCATATATTTCAGCCTGTATACAAGTCTTCTTACATTTGAATTAGAACTATCTATCTACACTATATATCAAATCGAATGAGAGGCTCCGAGATGAAAAAGTGACCCAAAATCAAAATTGCACAAGGGATGATACCTGCAATAATTTTATTTATATGCCTTCTGTTACATTAACTTTCCTTTGACAATTGCAGAAGTCAAACATGCAAGCATAACATTGACCACAAAGATTGGCACGAAATTACAAAATCATCCCCAGCGATTAAACTATGATCTGAATAAAAGTCCATATGAAGAAATTAAGATAATGCAAAACAAGCAATCACTATAATGAAGGGAAAAATGGGCAATGGCAATGGATAAAGTTCAACACCTTCACAACACCATCTGTTGGCATATCCTCTTCTTCACGTTTCTTGGATGAACTGTCATGTACTAACAAGGAAGCACAGAAATGTGATCATGAGAAATAAACCACCTTAAGCAGCTTAAAAGTTCAACTTAAGACATGCACCCATACAAAGCAAACAAGATTTCGACTTCGTGTTTGGTAAACATTTTCAACTGTTGTTCAAAGTTAAGGCAATTTTACTCCACTGCTGTTTGATTGAAAACCTATTTTACTTTTTTCAATTTTCTTCGTGAACTTTTATTTTACCAGACATTCCAGCTTTGAGAAATCAAATTGTCTTCTGCAAAATAAAATATAAACAAGTCCTTCAATATTCCCTTCCCCCTAATTCACTTTTGAACTTTCTCAGAAGAAAAAAACACCAGCATTGATTTCCCTGTTACAGTCTCTCCATACATGTAACCTACTCATAGCTATTTCAATATTACTGGATAATCAAAACAAATATAGTATATTAACAAAAAGAATCAGCCATCCAAAAAAATAAAGTCGAACATTTAATTTTTAGGCATATAAGACAATTTTAGTAAAATGGTCAACACTGACTTCTTCTTCTTTTTGGAACGTTAGAACCCCACCATCAAACTATCCATTTTGGGCCGTGGCGCAGTTAAAACTCTCGCCTGTCCCAAACTCTTACAAGAAGCGTAACCCTGTCCTGTATCCTACACTGACTTCTTGTTCAAGCATTTTCCATTCCTTCCATCTGCAATTCACTTATAACCGAGCGACACTTAATAACATAATAGCATGTAATCTACATCACAAACCTGTCAGAAATTAACCAAGCGAGCATTTAATAACTTACAAAACAAAATAAAACACTGACCATTATTAGAATGAGCAGAACCAACGAGACTACTCCAAGGCGACGGCGACTCAATTGGCCGAAAAAACCACTTCCTTGAAACAACCTCATCATTATCCCCTGATAAAGATTGGGTGAATGGATATTTTTGGCGGTGGGAGATATGTTGAAAATTTTGGATTTAGGTTTGGAAAAACCCACCTTAAGGCCCCTGTACTCTCAATATTTTTTACATTACACCCCTGTACTAAATTTTCTACACCTTGCACCCATGTACTCTCAATATTTTTTACATTGCACCCATGTACTAAATTTTCTACACATTGCATCCCTGTACTCTCAAAAAATTGACATTTCACCCTTATTTTAACGGCAAGTTAACAGAGTTGAGAAATATTCTGACATCACCCACCCTTATTTCGGATTGGACCGAGCAAATTTTTTTACTTTGAAGTTATGTTAGGGCGCATAACTATATGTTAGGGCGCATAAATATCTGCTCCTTCTGATACATTCAAAAATCCAACTAATTTATTGCAAAAATTATATCAAAACTACGATCTTGGAGTGTTATTAATGAACAACAAAAAACAAACAAAGATGATTCACGGTTATCAGACACCATTCCTAAAGAACGACAACGAGTATTACATGTCATGCGTGCACATTTATAGCAAACACCCATTTTTTTACCTCTTCTCTTTTTAGCATAGGTGCTTCTTCATAAACCAGGCAGATATGACACAAATAAGGGTGGGTGATGTCATAATATTTCTCAACTCTGTTAACTTGCCGTCAAAATAATGGTGGAATGTCAATTTTTTGAGAGTGCATGGGTGCAATGTGTAGAAAATTTTGTACAGGGGTGCAATGTAAAAAACATTGAGAGTACATGGGTGCAATATGTAGAAAATTTAGTACATGGGTGCAATGTAAAAAACATTGAGAGTACAGGGGCCTCAATGTGGGTTTTCCCTTTAGGTTTTGATAAAGTTGTGCCATTTTGAATATTTTTAGATTTTATAAATAAGGTTATTAACAAAAAAAATCTCTATTGTTTAAGAAATCTCTACACATAGATCAATTATTCAAGGCATCAGATAAAAGTAAATTAGGCACTTATCGTTTCTAAAATTTCACCCATAAACAAACAATATTATCACAAGATTTATGCTTTACTATCAAAGACTAAAACAAATTTTTTTTTTTTTTTCAATAAATTTAAACAACTAAATAGCAAGTAAACAACATGCACACACCCCCAAACTTAAAATTTACATTGTCCTCAATGTAAGATAAATATCAAGAGCAAGAGTGAGGAACAACACTACCGTGCATGGAGTTGATCAGACTCTTGCTGGTTAGAATTTGGTTGCGCGGGCGTTGTGTGTCTCGTGCTACCTGCATAAATAACATGCAAATAAATAAATAGCACACAATAAAATAAAATAAAATAAAATAAAATAAAAAGTAAAGAAAATAATAATAAAAGAAAAGCAAGGGTTGCCTCCCCGCTAGCGCTAAGTTTAACGTCTTCAGCCAGACGCAACCACCCAAATGGTTATGGTGGCTTAAAAGTAGTGAACCGGGTAATCTCATCTGTTTTCTTCTTTGGTATCCACCGGTTCTTATGACATGAAAAAGACAGCTTGGCAGGCTGTGGTGATTTATCCATAGATGGTCCCCCATGATATGTAGATTTTCTCTCAATTGGAAATTCAGGACTGCACATTCGGCAAAATTGGCTCGGCTTTCTTTTTAATCTTCCAGGAATTATCTCTAAGTGAGAACTGGCCTTTCTTTTCCTCTTTTTACGACCCTTTGGGAGTGGTTTCGAGTTTAGCTGCAGAGAATTTTCCTTTATGCATGGCTGCATTATGCTCATAGGCTGTTGAAATACTGATTCACCCTTTCTGGTTTCAACTCCCTCTTCTACTGTATCTATCCTGTGACAGTCTGCATCACCTTGAGAACTCGGCATGGCTCTGAAAACACTGAAGGTGATTTCTTCATATTGATCTCTCATTATCAATTCACCTTTGTTCTCTTCTTCTATTACTGTTTCCTCCTGAAATACCATTTCATTTTCTTTACTGCCTAAGTCCTGAGAGGTGTCTTTAAACTCGTTTTCGCTCATACAGGTTATAATTTGACTTTGCTCATTGGGGTTGACTTCAGTATCACTCGGAAAATCCCATGTCTGTTGATTGGCCATGGAAGAAGCAATCAACTCAATTTTTGCTTCTAAAGATTTCATATTTGCCTCTATATTGCCCATTCGTGTTTCGATATTATCCAGCATTGACTCATTCTTCTCAAACCTCTCTGAAGCTGTAGCTACAAACGTGATCATGAGGTCTTCTAAGGAAGGTTTCTGCTCAACTTTTGGATAATTGAAGCCATGAGGAGGTTGCAAAATGTTCTCCATATCAGCATATGAAAAATTCGGATGATAATAATTAAGCATATGACTGCCTCTACAGTTGTTGAAGTTCCAATTGTTCACATACTGTACTTGTTCAAATCCTGCTCCTCTGTTGGATAAAAACATTCCATTAGCAGAAACAGCTTCAATAGACGGTTGACTCATTTGATTTATCAATACTGCTAGATGAGTCGTGAAGGACGATACTTCAGCTATCAGTGCACTAACAGGATCTGCCATTGGTTCTTTTCAAACTCACCTCGTAAGAAAAAAATAAAACAAAAATAAAAATAAAATCAAATCAAATCAAATAAAAAAAAAAAGAAATAATAACAAAAATAAAAATAAAACTTAAGACAAAAATAAAGGAAATAAAAATAATAAAATTAAAATTAAAAATTAAAATTAAAATAAAATTCTAAATTAAAGCTAAAATTACTTGGTAGTAGTATTAATGTGAATTAAACAAACAATCCCCGGCAACGGCGCCAAAAACTTGTTGTGATATTTTTATATCGTACCGCAAGTGTACGGTGTCAAGTTTTAGTATAAATGAGTTTAGAGTGTCGAACCCACAGGGATTGCGTTAACTCGCACTAAGTACTACAATTGATAATCCTAACTTTATTTAGAAAACAATTAATAAAGATTTTTAATAATTAAATAAAATATACAAATATTTAAATAGGAGGAACTAATACGATAGAGATTCTGGATCCTGATTTCACCTAGTTGTCTCCTATGTATTTGTCATGCCAATTAATCTTTGTTCAGTTATATTATTTATAAGTCAAGATCCTAAAATATTCACTCCCTCTCTCGAGTGTCGAGTGAAAATATTATCAACTATAGACTTCGATATCTCTATAAAAATCCAATAGTTAATAACTCATTACGATTTGTGATTCTATGTTAACGACTTCAAAGGACTACAGATTCTCTCGAACTCTATAAAATCCTAGGTTATATTCTCTAGATCTATTCAAAATCCCCTCTCTCGAGTGATAGATTCTAAACATTCATCATCTCAAATTGTGGCCAGCAATCAAGAAGCATTAAACTCAAAAGAATATAAATAAAATAATAAAACTTCATAACAAAATTGATAAACAAAATACAAGGTTCAAGCATCAATTACATCATTCTCCAGAATTAAGGAGTAAATTCATGACAAAAGATAAAACATTGAATAATCAAGCCACGAATCTAATGGAAATCATTAGAGTTTTAAGAAAGAAATAAGAAGATAAAACCCGAATTGAATCTCTTCCTCTCCGGATATTACAGCCTTTGTCTCCTCTTGTCGCTCTTCAATCCTCTCCTTGGATCTCTAAAAATATGTATTCTGTGTTTTGTGCTCTGTATTAGCCTCCCCTTGAGTGTTGGATGTACTGTTATATTTATAGTTGAGGCAGGGAGTCTTTGGGTAGTATTAGGATTATTAAAAACCCTAAAAAGTGAATCCTGGAATACGCGTGCTTCTCTTCTCCGCAGCGCCGCGGCGCTTATTCCCCTGGAAATTGTATGGAGATTGCATTTTGGAAGGCTCCGCGGCGCCTTCACATTTAATTCAACTGGCGCCGCGGCGCCATTGTATATTGAGTAAAGAGGCGCCATGGCGCCTTTAATAGGCAAATGTGTTGGCGCCATGGCGCCTTTGACTTGATTAATGGGCGCATGCGCCTGTTGATTCGTCAAAGCTCCTATGCTCGTCTTGTGTTCCCGAAATTTCCCAAAACACGTGCAATTATTCCCCGATCCATATATTAATGCTCCTATAAATAAAACATAAAATTAATTATAAATCATATTAAATATCTCGAATTATAACAAAATAATAAGCTGAGAATGCCATAATAAGTGGGTATAAACCACACTTATCAGTAGTCTAGTGGTTTTATGTTTGAAGATAAATATTTAAGTCAGAGATTGCGGGTTCGAATCCATTTGAAGTTGTTACGTCGTTTTATTTATGACATAAATATATCATAAATAAATACGTTATAGATTTTATGACATATTTATATCATAAAATAAAACGACGTCGTTTTAATTTTTGATAGTTTTATGTCATATTATTTTTCAATACATTATGAGAAAATTGAAAAATATAAAATATGACATATATCTCTCATATTTTTTATGTCATAAATATATCATAATTTTATGACACAAAATTATCATAAATTTATGACATATTTCGTGACACTACTTTTATGTCATAAACAAAGTGTCATAAATGAGATTTTTTTAATAGTGTTTAGATAATCGTAGGTTATCAGTCTTAATAATTAGTAGAGTAGTGGATAATAAGCCCTTTGTGGGTTCGACATCCGACTCTTTATTCAATATATTACTTGAGCGATATGTGCACTTGCGTGTGCATAAAATCGTGATCAATTATACAAAATATTGTATGGTTGTCGCACAAACTATGTAACTAAACCAATATCAATACTTTGATTTATACTCTCTCTCAAATTGGCATTCACAATGCATATGTTTTTCTCCTTAACCCTCAATGCATACGCATCAAAGTTCATCAATTGACAAGGTTTTCCACCTTAATCTGTTATAACATAACATTTCCCATATATTTTTATCTTAAAATCTAAATAGCCCTAAAAAGACACCTAAACAGATTAATTACAAAACAAAAAAACATAAAGCTGAAAAGGGTTGTTGAAGTCATATAAGGAGTATTATTGAAGATATTCTAACAACCCGATATTTCTTCATTTCATATTATACTTCTTTAACATCCTGGAATTTTCGGAGTATTTATGAAAATCCAGGTTCGAGTAAATGTCTCGTGACGTTGATGAAGTCGAGAATTTATATTTTGATGTTGAAAAATATGGCTTGAGGATTTAAAATTGTGTTCCAAAGTCTCAAGATTGCGTGAATTTATAAGGATCAAATATACACGAATTTTTATCATTGGATAAATTTTTTATTTCGGCTATAAAAATAGCAAACGAACGCTGATTGTTAAATCGTTGGACTCATTTTTCCGAGATAAATAACTTTTATGTTCAACACGTTTCTAAATCTCTAGCAGAATGACCTCGAATTTATAGATTTTTGAAACTGTCCCAATTCAAGGGCCTCTTTGCAAAACGTGGGGGAACCTTGTAATTTTCAGAAAATTTCCTTTAAATACCCTAATTTTCCAAAAATCGTAAAATAACACAAAATTCATACACTTGCTACACTGTAGCACAGTTACGGGGAGAGATAGTGAGATTGGCACGCGGCCATCCGGCCACTGCCGACGGAGAGCGACCAGCCCACTGTGGTTGTCTAGCCCCCAGGATCCTGTTGGTGGTCGGTGATCGACTGTTGGCAGCCTGTGGTGGTCGGAAAATGAAGAGAAAGGTCACGATTTGTTGGGTCTAATTCGACTTCATTTCTTGACCTCACAGAATGAGCCACCTATCAAATCAAAGTCATTGACGAGCACTACGAGGTTACGGTGATGATTTTACTGATCGGAGCTCAGTTTCATACAAAATGAGACCAAACTGAGCTGTGAATAGTAACCTCATTCGTTCCAAGCGAGCTTTGTAAACTTTCATCAGAGATTTTTGAGGGAGAGAAGGAAATTGCTTGTGAAGACTTGCGAGAGCTTCTTCCATCTTGAAATGTCTTAATCTGCAAAAACTAAACACACAAAATTAAATCATACCAAATCACAATATATACACAAATTGCATGGGTTGCCTCTCTGCGAGAGCTAAGTTTAAAGTCGTCAGCTAGACGTGACTGTCTGAACGTTATGCTGGATCTGAAAGTGTGACACTTTCTTTTTGTCGCTCAAATGATTCTCCCCAGTAATGCTTGACATGCCGACTATTAACTTTGAATGTGTTGTTGGTATTGGGATCCAGTAACTCAACCGCTCCATAAGGTAAAACCTGAGTGATCACAAATGGACCTGACCACCTAGATTTCAACTTTCCAGGGAAAAGTTTCAACCTCGATTTGTACAACAACACCTGCTGCCTTGGTTCCAACTATCTGTGCACTATTTTTCGGTCATGCCATTTTTTTGTCTTTTCCTTGTACAATTTGGCATTCTCATTAGCCTGTAGGTGAAATTCCTCTAATTCGTTGAGTTGATGAAGTCGTTTCTCTCCTGCAGCTTGTGAATCAAAATTCAACTTCTTCAGTGCCCAGCACGCCTTGTGCTCAAGCTCAACTGGAAGATGGCACGCTTTCCCAAACACCAATCGATATGGGGACATACCAATGGGTGTCTTGTATGCTGTCCGGTAGGCCCATAATACATCATCTAGTTTTGTTGACCAGTCCCTCCTTGTTGATCCAACGGTTCTTTCTAAGATTCTTTTGATTTCCCTGTTTGAAACCTCAACCTGTCCATTTGACTGTGGATAGTAAGTTGTGGCAACCTTGTGAGTAACTCCGTATTTGGATAGGAGTGCATCGAAGTATCTGTTGCAGAAATGTGAGCCACCATCGCTGATGATTGCACGAGGTGTTCCGAACCGAGTGAAAATGTTCTTCTTCAGGAATTCGATCACCACTTTTGAATCATTGGATGGCAATGCAATTGCTTCAACCCATTTGGAGACGTAGTCTACAGCAACCAAGATGTACAGGTTTCCGAATGATGGAACAAAGGGTCCCATGAAATCTATACCCCATACATCGAATATTTCCACTTCTAGAATGATTTGCAACGGTCCTTCGTTTCTCCTGGAAATATTTCCCGTTCTCTGGCACCTGTCACATTGAAAAGCAAAAAGATAAACATCTTTAAAAAAAGTGGGCCAGAACAAACCTGATTGTAGGACTCTGGCTGCAGTTTTGTTTCCGCTGAAGTGTCCGCCATATGGTGATGAATGACAGTGCTGCAGAACACTGTTGACCTCCTCATGTGGAACACATCGTCTCAATAATTGATCAGCACACCGTTTGAACATGTACGGCTCATCCCAGACATAGTGCTTGACTTCTTTGAAGAACTTCTTCTGTTGCTGAGTTGTCCATTCCAACGACCATTTTCCTGACACAATGTAGTTGACATAGTCAGCATACCAATGGACTTTCAGTTGTTTCATGGAAAACAGTTGTTCATCTGGAAAAGTTTCTTTGATTGACAGATCTTTGTCAGCTGTTTCTCCATTCTTGAGCCTTGATAGATGATCTGTCACCTGATTCTCTGTCCCTTTCCTGTCTCGAATCTCCACGTCAAATTCTTGTAGAAGAAGTATCTAACGGATCAATCTGGGTTTGGCATCTTTCTTCGTGATCAAGTATTTGATTGCTGAATGATCTGTGTAGACCAACACTTTGGGACCCAACAGATAATAGCGGAATTTGTCAAAAGCGTACACAACTGCTAGCAACTCCTTTTTGGTGGTTATGTAGTTGAGTTGAGCTTCATTCAGAGTTCTGCTGGAATAATAAATGGTGTGGAAAATCTTTGCTTTGTGTTGTCCCAAAACTGCACCTACAGCAAAATCACTAGCATCGCACATCACCTCAAATGGAATGGTCCAGTCTGGTGCTACTATGATGTGGGCAGAGACTAGCTTTTGTTTTAAGATCTCAAAAGCTTCCTGGAATTCCTTGGTGAAGTTGAAATGCACATCATTCTCCAGAAGATTGCAAAGAGGTTTTACAATTTGGAAAAGTCTTTGATAAATCTCATGTAAAAACCTGCATGTCCAAGAAAACTTCGAATACCTTTTACTGATGTTGGTGGAGGTAGTTTTTCAATTGTCTGTATCTTTGCTTTGTCTACCTCAATCCCCTTTTGTGAGATTCGATGTCCAAGAACAATGCCTTCATGTACCATGAAGTGACATTTCTCCCAGTTGAGTACCAGGTTTGTATCTTCGCACCTTTGTAACACATGTTCCAAATTTTGCAAACAATGGTCAAAAGAATCTCCAAACACAGAAAAGTCATCCATAAAAACCTCCATACTACGCTCCAGCATGTCTGAGAAGATGGCCATCATGCAACGCTGAAATGTAGCAGGGGCATTACATAATCCAAATGGCATCCTGCGGAAAGCAAATGTACCATATGGACATGTAAATGTAGTTTTCTCCTGGTCTTCCGGTGCGATGGAAATCTGATTGTACCTGAATATCCGTCCAGAAAGCAATAGAAATCATGTCCTGCCAGTCTGTCTAAGATCTGGTCAATGAATGGTAGCGGAAAATGGTCCTTTCTCGTGCCTTTGTTCAGTTTCCTGTAGTCCATGCATACTCTCCATCCAGTCACTGTTCTTGTTGGGATTAGCTCGTTCTTTTCATTGGTAACCACATTAATTCCTCCTTTCTTCGGCACATACTGCATAGGACTTACCCAACTACTGTCTGAGATGGGGTAAATGATGCCAGCATCCAACCATTTGATCATTTCTTTCTTTACGACTTCCTTCATGATTGGATTGAGTCTCCGTTGATGTTCCACTGTGGGTTTGTACTCATCGTTCATCAGGATCTTGTGCATGCAAAATGATGGACTAATGCCTCGAATGTCTGCTATAGTCCAGCCAATGGCTTTTTTGTGTTCTCGTAATACTCTCAGTAGCTTTTCTTCATGCTCCAATGTTAGCGAAGATGAAATAATAACAGGTAATTCAGAAGAGTTTCCAAGAAATGCATACCTGAGATGACTCGGAAGTAACTTCAGCTCCAACTGTGGTGGTTCTTCAATCGAAGGCTTGATTCGATCTTTCTTTGGCAGTTCCAAGCTTTCAACTGATGGTGTTGCTTTGAATCGGAATGGTTTGTCAAGGTAGTTGATACATTCCAGGATTTCAGCATCTAGCTCGCTGTCATTCATGTTGGTGATGCAAGCTTCAAGTGTATCTGTGGGATTTGGTTTAGTATTTTGAACGATACTATCAACAACATCAACTGTGAAACATTCTTATTCATTTTTTCATCGCTCGGGAATTTCATGGCTTTGAAAACATTAAAGGACACTTCTTGGTCCTGCACTTTCATGGTCAGTTCTCCTTTTTGCACATCAATCACAGTTTTACATGTAGCCAAAATGGTCTCCCAAGAATGATAGGTATTTCTTTGTCTTCTTCCATGTCAAGGATGATGAAATCTGCGGGGAGAATTAGTTTGTCTACTTTGACCAGCACATCTTCAACAACACCTTTTGGAAATGCGAGTGTTCGGTCAGCAAGTTACAGTGAAACTGAGGTAGGCATTGCTTCTCCAATATGCAGTTTCCTGTAAATAGAAAAAGGCATCAAGTTAACACTGGCTCCTAAATCATATAAAGCCTTACCGATGTAATGTTCTCCAATGGTGCATGGGATAGTGAAACTGCTAGGATCTTTCAAATTCGGGGGAAGTTTCCTCTGAATGATGGCGCTGCATTCTTCCGTTAATGCTACCATTTCGTAGTCTCCCAATCTCCGTTTTCGTGAAAGAATGTCTTTCATAATTTTACATAGCTGGGCATTTGTTCCAAGGCTTTTGCAAATGAAATGTTGATGTGCATCTTTTTGAAAACCTCCAGGAATCGAGCAAACTGCTTGTCCAGTTTGTTTTTCTGAAGTCGTTAAGGAAAATGTGGAGGTGGAATGATCTGTTTCTTTCCCTTTGCTTCTTTTTCCTTTGCTTCTGGAACTGCATCTTTTGGAACTTCCTCATTTTTTTGCCTTAATTCCAACATCTTTGTTGCTCAGTACCACTTTTTAAGGTAATGGCTTGACATTGCTCCTTCCCTCGGTTCCTTGGATTTGGTTCTGTTTGCTGGGAAGATTACCTGGCGGTCTGTAACTCTGAGCATTAGCCAGTTGTCCGATTTGATTCTCCAGTGCTTTGATGGAAGCTGATTGGCTCTGAAAGATAGCATCGTACTTTTTTAACTGAGCCAACACTTATGCTATTCCTGGTTCATTTGTCTGCTCCTGGCTTTTGTTCTGTTGCTGGAATCCAGGTGGTGGATAGTTCTGCTGTTGGAATCTAGGTGGTGGATTGTTCTTTTGCCCTAAATTGTTGCTCCATGAAAAATTAGGATGATTCCTCCACCCTGGGTTGTAGGTGTTGGAATATGGATTGTTCACATGTCTGTTGAAATTATTGACATAATTCACCGTCTCTTCAAGTTGGTTCGACTCTGGTGCTCCTCCATATGGTGAACTTTTGGATCCAGTGGTAAGAGTCTCCATGAATTTACATATCTGATCTAGCTTGGCGTTGACTGCTGTATTGGCTCCACTTTCATAAATTCCTGCAATTCTTTGGATCATGCTCCTTTCTGTTGGCCACAAGGAATTGTTGTTGGCCATTTCTTCGATTAGTTCCCAGGCTTCATCTTCTCCTTTCGCCATTAAAGCTCCTCCAGCAGCAGCACGATTGTGGTTCTCATTATTCCAGATAGTCCATTATAGAATGTTTGGACTTGAAGCCATTTTGGAATCTCATGGTGAGGACATTTCCGGAGCAAATCTTTGTACATTTCCCAAGCTTCGTAAAGAGTTTCTGAATCTTGTTGTACAAAGGATGTGATGTCATTCCTCAGCTTTCCGGTTCTGGCTGGTGGAAAGTACTTTGCAAGAAATTTGGTGGTTAAAGTGTTACAAGTTGTGATAGAACCTGCTGGTAGTGAATATAGCCAAGCTTTAGCTCTGTCCTTCAATGAATATGGGAAAACACGCAATCTCATTGCTTCTTCAGCTTCTCGGTTGTAATTGAAAGTGCCGCAAACTTCCAGGAAGTTGCTGATGTGGGCATTAGGATCTTCAGTTGCATTCCCCCCAAACTGAACTGACTGCTGAATCATCTGAATGCAAGTTTTGATGTCACCTGCATTTGCTGGTAAGGGAGGAAGTACAATACAAGAAATGAGTCTGTCAACCACCGGAATAGTTCTGTCTCGAATGGGAATTGGTGGTGCAACCTCCAAAGGTTCAAGTTCCATGTTGACTAAAGCTTCTTGGCCTTCTCGCCTTTCCCTTCTCAACTGTCTGATGGTTCTTTCAATTTCCGGGTCAAGCGGTCGGAGTTCAAAGCTTCTGGTTCGTCTCATGAAGTTTCTGAGAACCTGAAATACAAGAAAACAACAACAATAAGTAAAAAAAATTAGATACAAGTAAAGGTATTTAACCTCTAAACTAATAGTAAAAGATAAATAAGTCCCCGGCAACGGTGCCAAAAACTTGACCGGCGTAAACACACACACGTATAACGCAAGCGTACGTATCGTTCAAGTAGTATAAAAAGTATCGATCCCACGAGGACTTAATACCTAAGCTATTAATTTTATGAGGTCAAATGATTACTAGTATCTAACAGGTTGATTGATTTGGTTGAAATGGTGACGATTCTAAATTTAAAAGCAAGTAAATAAAATTGTCGAAAGTAGGTTTTAAGAAAATTCAATATTAAAAACTATCTAGGGTTGTGATTTCTTCCAATATTATTTAAAGATGAAGTGGTTAACTTAAAGTTGGGTAATATATTGATTTATTAACCTGAAACACTAAATTATGTAAAAGCCTCTTCCGATGGTCAATTACAAATACCTAGTATAATCCAATTGAACCATATATCTATGTCAACCAAATTACCTAGATTCATTAAGATTAAGTTCCAATTTGGCTACCCCCCCCCGCCCGACAGGTATATTCCTATCCTATAAGGAAATCTATTAAAGGGTTATCTATCCTCAAGGAAGATCGTGGGCTATTGAGTCTAAGGTCTTAAATTTAAAATCCCTATGTCTAGTTCATTTTAAGTTTACCTAGTCAATTTTATTAGTGGCCAGTTAATAAAAAGCATTAAGATTAAGACTCAATAAATAAATCTTTATATTACCAAAACTATAATCTAACCCCTTATAAACCGGTGATATTAGATTTCATCACAACCCTAGATAACTAATTTAGTTACAACACATAACTAGGGCTAGTAAAATAAAAGACATAAAGTAAAAATGCCAAAAGTAAAAATGCGGTAAAGTAGAAATTGAAAAGTAAAATAAAATAAAATGAAATGCTAAGGTAAAATAAATTACTTTTACTATTTACTATTTTAGATATCTCTCATAAAATAATATATAAACTTGTGATAATATTACCAACCAGCCATATAGGCGGTAACCTGATTAAGTCAAATTAAGTCCAACCAGCCATTAAGGCGGTAATATTTGTCCATAATCCAGCCATAAAGGCGGAACCAATATAAACCCGCCATAATGGCGGAACCAAAATAAAATTACCAACCGACCAATCTGGCGGTATCCTTGATTAGTTAGGTTTAAAACAAATTAAAATAAATTACCAACCGACCAATATGGCGGTATCCTTGATTAGTCAGGTTTAAACCAGATTAAAATAAATTACCAACCAACCAATATGGCGGTATCATTTTTAAGTCAAATTTTAAATAGTGAATATATTATTTTTAAGGGAGATAATCTAAATAGTAATAGTAAAAGAATTACCTTTCACCTTAGCAGGGGGAAGTTACCTCCTCATGGTAAATAGTAAAAACTGTAAAAAGTAAAGAAAGTAAAACACTATTATTACAAAAAGTAATTAAAATTAATTACAAAACTTAAATTAAAAGAAACTAGAGAGAGAAACTCTCTATTTACATCAAAGAAATGAGAGAGAATGATACATCTAAAACAGAAAATTCGAACTGAATTTATAGGCTCGGGTAAGGGGTTCGCGTCGCGAAGCAAATCCAGCGTCGCGACGCTGGAACAGTTAGGCGTGGCATGCTCTGGTGATGACACGTGGTAATTCTGATAAGAAGATAAGGAGACACATGGCAAGGCGGCTGAGAGCTCAATTATTATGCTGACGTGGCATGACGTGGCGACACGTGGCGAAAGGGAGTGTCGGAAACGTAGGATTGCGACACATGGCACGCGGTGATTGGTTGATGATGACGTGGCGAGGACGTGGCACTTTGACTCGGTCAACTGGTGATGTGGATGATAACGTGGCGGTGACGTGGAGTGACACGTGGAACACGTGGCAATGGTGATTGTCGGCACCGTATGATGATGACACGTGGCACGGCGCACGTAGGCAAATTGACTGTGATGGTGACACCTGGCACGGCGCACGTTAGCAAAGTCAAACTTTTCATATTCTGACTCGTTGACCCAACGCACATTAGCATGACCCGGTGCACGTTAGGCGTCGCGACGCCAAAGGCTTGCGCGTTGCGACGCACCCAAATTATCAAAATGCCTTTTTTTCCAATTTTCATTGTTTTGCTCCAAATCACCTCTATAATGTCCTGAAACTTTATTTATCTACAAAATAACACAAAACACATCAAAATATTCACAAAACTCAAGAAACTATACAAAATATTAGGTTAAATGAGTGTGAAATAATGATAGATTTACCACTCATCACACCCCCAAACCTAACATTTTGCTAGTCCTCGAGCAAAACATAAAATAAAATAACATAACATAAATAACATTTAAAATAAAATTTAACTAAGGCACTTTCGTAGGGATCACGGTTGCATTTAGCATATGCAACAAGCCTTTAAACCCCTAGGTGTCCCTAGTGGACGAGTTGTAGTCTCGTGCGGGCTTACAACAATGATACCCACAAACATTTTACAAAAGTAAAAAGGTAGTGAAACTAATGCACACAAAAGCAAAAAGACAAGCGAAAAGAGAATAAAGAAGTTAGTGACTAATCAGGTGAAATTTCTACTCCAAGTTACTAGTTGTTTTCTTTCTTTCTAAATTACTGAATAAGTAAATTCTCCGATCATTTTTACCATTCTCCATATACACAGCTAACAAAATATTAAACAACTCATTTATGCCCACAACAGTCATAAGTATAGTTGATAAGAGAGTAATATTTTTGTTCTAAAGTTTTATCAGAATTCACACCTTTATGCAGCAATGGAATAATTTTTCTCATTTTTCTGATTTTTTCTTTGATTTTTTTTTCTCTATTTTTTATTTATATACAATACCTTCCGTCTATGTAGCGAGCTTTGGGTCGGTGGCTCCCAAACCTGTTGGCTTTATATTCTGACAGCGCACGTTAGCAAATCGGCTGTGATGGTGACACGTGGCACGGCGCACGTTAGCAAAGTCAAACTTTTCATATTCAGACCCGTTGACCCGGCACACATTAGCATGACCCGGTGCACGTTAGGCGTCGCGGCGCCAAAGGCTTGCGCGTCGCGATGCGCCCAAATTACCAAAATGCCTATTTTTCCAATTTTCATTGTTTTGCTCCAAATCACCTCCATAATGTCCTGAAACTTTATTTATCTACAAAATAACACAAAACACATCAAAATATTCACAAAACTCAAGAAACTATATAAAATATAGGTTAAATGAGTGGAAAATAGTGATAGATTTACCACTCATCAAACATGCAGCATTAGCAAGCATTATCCAAATGGATTTAATCATGGCAACAGGTAAAAGGTTTCGTCGTAATCGACACAATATTGATAACGATACCTTTTCGCTACAATCCTAGCTTTGTACGTTTGTATGTTGCCATCCATGTTTGTCTTCTTTGAATACTTATTTAGTACCAATAGGCACAATGCCTTCCGGTACAACAACCAGTGTCCAAACTTGGTTGGTATACATGGAATCCATTTCGGACTTCATGGCACTTTGCCATAATAGGGAGTCGATACCTTGTATCACTTCCTCATTCGTAGCCGGTTCGTGTTCCTCAATAAGATTGACATCTACATGAGGTGAGATCAGAAACCCATACCTCCCAGGTTGTTTTCTGACTCTCTCCGACTTGCACGATTCTTGTGTATTTGAAGATTGTGGTACAGTTTCATCCCTGATGAACTGTTTGTGTTCCATTAAAGAATCGGTGCCTGGAACAGTATTACTCTTATTTTCATCGAGTTTTACTTTCCTCACACTTACTACTGCATATGTATTCCTCTTAGGAAAACCGTATGGAGAGCAACAATTATATTGTTCTCTTGTGAGTTGTATAAGTAAGATACTTTGGTTTCCCTAGGATAACTAATTACAAATAGGTACTTATCCATTTGGGTTCCAGTTTGGTATCATCCAAACATATGCCCAGCATACCCAAATCTTCAGGAATGAGGAAACCTGGTTTCTTTCCTGTTCATATCTAATATGAAATCTGTCTAACAGATTTTCATGGAACCTTATTCAAAATAAGTTTTGCACTGTTTTATGCGTATCCCTAGAAGGAAAATGGTAGCTCAGAGCGACTCATAATTAACCTTACTATGTCCAACAAAGTTCGGTTTCTCTGTTCGGACACACCGTCAAATTGAGGTGTTCCGAGAGGAGTCCAGTATGAAAGAATACTATACTCTTTCAAATATTCGAGAAACTTATTACTTAAGTATTTTCCACCACGGTCTAACCGTGACGGTTTAATATTTTAGCCAGTCTGTCTATTTACTTCGAGTTGAAACTCTAAAAGTTTCTGACTAGTGTTTCACAAGATACACATAACCATAACGCGATGCCACATCCGTAAAGGTTACGAAGTATTCATATCCACCTCTAGCCTAGCTAGATATGGTCCCACTTACGTCACTATGAACGAGGGCTAACAGATCGGTGGCACTTGCACTTTTACCAAGTAAAAGGTGTTTTAGGCACTTTGCCTAATAAACAAGATTCGTAAACATCATTTGATTAGAATCAAATCTGTCCTAGTATCCACTCTTCGAAGTGTGGATATACGAGTCTTGTTAATGTGTCCCAGACAACAATGTCACCAATAAGTCTCAACTGATTAATTCAGTTTGAGCTATTTGTTTGTCATATCATATGTTCGAGATTCATTTATATTCTAAATATAAATATTGTTATTCACATCTAACGTGCTTATCTCAATATCATCTTTATAAAATAAAACACTTAGTGTTCTAGAATATAAAGGTATACCCGCAACGGATTAAACTTAGATATAGAGATAATATTTCTAGTCAAACTAGGTACATTTTAACAGTTTCCTAATTTAAGTACATGCCCAAAGGCAATTCCTAAACTTAGGTTTCTACGGTTAAAACAGCGACTCAGTCCCGTTTCCGACTCATAGGTAGATCTCAACTGAAGTCAGTATTCTGCTTATCAGCAGATTCTGCATATCAGTACATATTTATGTACCACACTTTAGTATCAAAATCCAATTTTGAAACTAGTAGTGAACATGTTTATGACAAACAAGCTTGAAGCCGGAGCCTTGCCCCGTCTTCTCTTCCTTCATATTTGCCTTGTCCATACGGCAGTCACGCATCCAGTGACCCCGTTTGCCACAGTTTAGGCAGACATCTTGGGATATGTCCTTTGTCTTCCCAGAAGACAATGATGATTTTTGTCTTTGCCCTTTTCCACACTCCAGAAGCCTTTGGCCAAGTCTTGGCCTTCTGGGATGTCGAAGTAAGATGCGCATTGCGCTTCTTGCCCTTTTGCAAACTCTGGTTTTGTCTCCTTGAGCATAGCCATTAACTCTCCAAGAATTTTCTATTACAATTAGTACTTCTAAGATCTAAGTACAGATCTATGAAGATCCTTCAATTTCAATATCATACTATAAGGATCTAATCCTTAGTTCTGATGAAGAAATTAAGGAGTCTTTGCGGCAAGCATAACAGATTGAGCACTAAAGTTATCATTACATGATTCTTCCAAAGATCATGTTCTACTATTTGCTCAACTCCGGGCTTAGGCCCTAGATGTCATTCTATCAAATAGAATAACTTCTCAATTCACAGGACTATCCTGAGGTTCTATTCCCAATTTGAAAATTGGAGCTGTTTAAGAAACATTTTCACCCAGGATTATATTATAAACGCTAATCTTTCAGCTATCTTGATTCCAATAGTCCAACTATCCAATCAAGGATTTCGGGTATAATCAAATATAATGATTACTATAGTCTAACTATATACTCAACTACTTTTTGATTGGTTAAATTCAAATATATTGATTACTATAATCCAATTATATAATCAACTATAAATGAAATAATTTGAATACGGTCCAACTGTTTAATTAAAACAACAATTAAATATTTGTCCAACTAATATGTTTAATAAACAATGACGAAAAATGAAATGAGCGCGTATTGGCAAGTATCTAAACGAAATTGTAAATTTAATATTTGCCTCCCACTATTTTTCGGCGAGCCTCTAACCCTCTGTTGAGTACTCGGGAAACCTAGTTTCCTAGGGGGCTAGGATCCCGTTAAATAACACACAACATTGACTTTGGCCAACAAGTTGTATGATACTTAACTAGGTAGATCTCTAAGATCAATTGGATCTCATCCAATTCCTAGATCCAGTAGGTGGACCTCCAAGTCCGAAACATATATATAATATATGCCAATATATCCAATATATTCCCTAATCTTTTTCCTCTGAATCAACTAAGCTTTGGCTTTGGCACAACAAGCTTAATGATTCCAGTTAAGCGGGACCCATTGACCTTGGAAAGCTTCGTAATCGATGTTGATGGACAATAAGTGATCTTGACTTTGGCCAACAAATCACAACTTGGACAAGACATGCGATATGGAACAAAGCCTCCATGATTCAAACACATCCGTGATGGACAAAGGTCTTGACTTTGGCCAACAAACCAGTGCTAATCTTGGATCTTGAGAAAGAATCACTCAATGGAAGGAAAACACTTAATATTTATTGAGGGTTTTTCGCGTAATTGGCAACCAATTAATTATCTTTGATTAGGTCTCATCATACACCCTTAAACATGCATTCTAAAAGCATAATAAGGCGCGATAAATAAATTAATAATGATATGCGGATGTATATCTCACAAATTGTTCCTAGAACAAATCACTCTATTTCCTCTCTCCCGCTAGCACCATTCTTACTTCTACCCAATTACATAACACTTCTAAAGAAACCTCATTTACATTGAGGGGAATAGGTGAGAAGAGAAATACAAATAGTCAAAAGGTAATAGGATGGACACGCAGGTCCAATTTAATAAATTCCAAATTTATTACAACAATTTCCAAAATTGCCCTCACCCATCTAATATCCATCTGATATACATTATTCATACATCACATTTATGTATTCACATAAAGAATGTTATCAATCAATCTAATCCAATTAATTAATCTTTGATTAATGATCATCCAATGTTCAAACAACGATTTGATTTGCGCGAGTCCCACTCGTTTTAAGAATAAGTACTCAAAGTACGAATTCTTGAATTATATCAAACTACAATATTAAATCCAATTTAATTTGTATTCAATACTAATTCTTTATTTAATTCCAAATTAAATAATTACACTTTATTAATGAGCCTTTGCGACTTAGATTCTAAATCTAATCTTAACGGGTCTCAAAACCCAATTAACATCCAATGTCAATTTAATTAAAGTCCAATGGGCTTTCAATTAATTTATAAGGCATGGACTTTGGCAACCAAAGCCTAATAAGGAATCACCCTTTGCCACAAAATTAATTTTGGCCCATTAGGCCCAATTAAATTTTAAAGGCCCATTTATTATATTTGGACTTTATGGAAATGGTTTTAGGCCCAATTGGATCCAACCAATTAACATAAACCAAACATGGCTCAACCAAGCCCATTAAGCCCAAATACAACATTAATAGCCTAATTCCAAATTAAGCCTTATTAATTAACTTCCAATATTCCTAATATCACAATTCAATTAGCTAAAGTCTATTAGCCTTAATTAATTAGTTAAATCAATATTTCCAAAACACCAATTACACTAATTAATCATGCTTTAATTAATCAACTTATGTCCAACACAAATTGAAGCAAAATCAATTCCAATATGCTTCCTATAGCTCACGGAAATTGGGGACTTTTTATATCAATTTTGATTTCAATCCAATTAAATCACAAACTAATATATTCCATGCATTTTAAACACATCCAATTGTCTAAAATTCAAAAATCACCAAGAGCTAGGGTTCTAGTTACATTCGGCCATCATAAGGAAATAGGGAAAAAAATTTCTAATCAAATTTTATCCAAATTAATCATGCATAACTCTAAGTTATCATAATCCAAACATAACCAAACACTTAATTTGACAAAATCATGCTCCAAGCAAAATTACCCAAATTCAAGTATATAAACCATAAGTCAATTTCATGCTCAATTATGGCTCTGATACCAATGTTGGATTTTCTAGGTCAAACCAAGATCAATTAAGCAAGAAATCATGTGAATACAATAAAGTAAGAATGCATAAAATACTCACTTTGATCGGTTTTGGATGTAGGATATAACAAAAAATCCAAGCCTTTGTGTTGTGCTCCAAGCTCCCCATTGATGTATGTAAAGCTTCCAAGCATTCTTTGTTGATTCCAACTCAAGGATGAGTCTCCCTATCATATCATTTAACTCCTTTGAGTGCTAGCTCACTTGGTTTTGAAACAAAACACAAGAAGATGGAGAAGAAGAAGCTCGGCAGTGAGGAGAGAAGAGAAATGTGTTTGCTATGAATAGTAACCACATACAACTTCCAAAGTTGACTTAATTTATATATAGAGTTTGTGTGTTGAAATTGGCTTGTGTGTAAAACAAGTAAAGCAAGCCTTACTTCTAATAAATCAAAGCCATAAAATATGCCCAACCACTTCCATCAAATGTCCAACAAGTTGATGTAAGTGAAGTGGGTCCCACCACTTTTAAATTCCAAATTTAAGTCGGCTAATCCAACACGCAACCTCGCTCGGGCCCGGGTTCGTTTAATTCCGAATTAACGAATTTTTCGTTGCGACTTAATTAAATCCAATTTAATTAAATAATGATGCCTAGCAAAATTATTACGGAAGTCGCTCGCGAATTAATTCTAAATTAATTCGTTTGCCCGAATTAAAATCAAATTTTAATTCCGCGTCGAAATCCAATTTCATTTAATATATCGAATATATTATTTTAGCCCAAATAAATAAATTAAATAGTAAAATCCAATTTAACTATTAAATTTACTTTACCGATTAATTCCAAATTAATCGCGTTATCTCTTCTCGACAAATTTAATCCCAGATAAATTCTCGACGCAATTAATCTTATATTAATTTCTCTCTATGATAATTAATTCCCAGATTAATTATTGACGTAATTAATCCCAGATTAATTTTCTCTCTCTCATAATTAATCCCAGATTAATTCTGTTCGAGTCAAATATCATCGGTGAATCTTTGGGAGGCAACCCAAGAGATCCCTGGATATGTTGGCAGTAAATCCGGTCATCAGAGTATTCGAATATGTGCGTACCTAGTACCACGTTCTTACCAATTTACAAGACATGGTTGGCTTCTAGCAAAGCACCGTGCCTACCCAATTCTCCAGAAATATTCTTTTAAGGAATATGTAATATATGTCAGGCGTAGTAGACGTAGTATTTCGTATTGTGATCCAGTATCGAATGTCACATGCAAGGGCTGGGGCTGGAATTATGTCTGCCATGTACGAAGCATATATCGGATCTCTGGTAACTAGTCTCTATAATCGGATAAACATGACCTAGTCATATTATCCCGATAACTGTAGTACTAAAGAGTACTAGTTCTGTATCATATGTGATCATCATCTCCATATTACTGAAGTGATACTTCCATCTTGACATCACACCCAATACACTGCGATTCTCAATATACCCAGAAGAGGCATACACAGAACATGTTAAAGCCCTGGACGACCAAAACCAAAGTATATTGATTGTCGCAAATATTAGCGATGCAAGTCTCAGGTTAAGACCAAATACACCTACCCTGATTCGGATTCCCATAGACACATAGTCATACTACCAATGGGATTCTGAGGGGTCTATCCAGAGTGAAGCTGTTTCCGTATCATCGGTAAACACAACCTCATATTACACTTGCATGAGTATCCAATACCCAAATATATGAGAACTATGCCATTATGCTCACATAACATGCACAAGTGCAATACTATTCTATTCCGCATTATCGATGTCCAATCTCGATAATATTATGACTAGGGATATTTTAATGATTAAACCTTAGTGGATTAATACTGTCTCATATCTTATTAATCCGGAACTAATCATATGGACTTTTATCATTTATATATCTTGGTAATCTAATTACAAATGATAAAAGAGCAATTTCATTTGTCACATAGTTAATTTGTACAACAACACCATGTTCTGTACAAATAGTGATGATATGGGTCATAATTGTCCAACATACACTACTTGGTCAGTAAAGTAAACATGTTGAGACCGGTATATGTCGTATACTGGAATATATGATGGTACACCAACGTCAATAAGAATCTTATCGGGTTGAGTAGCACTTGTGATTCTTCGACTTGAGATACCACTGTGGGCGCATGAGACATCTTCCACACTTAAATGGCAGTCACGTCACCGATCTATTAAGATCATACCTCCACCTATTCGTTGGGTGTGGATAGATCCTCAGGGTGTCCTGTGTGTATCGAGATAGGATCCGTCAGTTCTGTGTATAAGAGCATAGGTAGTCCATATGATTAGCAATGAAATATACTCGTAGAGCACTATGACAACATTTATAAATAATATTGATTATTTATAAAGTCGTTTAAAGGTTAAACGAAGAATACATGTGTAGGGACCCGATAGTCATTTCCTAATTTTAGTGTATTTGCTTTTAATGATGGATTAATTCAAATACACATTAATTAATTGTCAAATTGAGATATTTGACTAATATCATAAATATATATATATATATATATATGTATTTAATATTTAATATTTAATGTAAATATAATACATATATTTAATATATTTGTATTTAATTAATTAATTAATTAATTAATTAATTATTTAATTGTTAAATAATTAAATTAATTAAAGTATATATATTTTATAGTTATGATAAATGTTGAGATGACTTAAAGATGCCTTTGTTGACTTTAAGTAATTTATTAAAGTGTTAATGATTTCATTTTTTGCAAGTTGACAAGTTGATATTTATTAAACAAATTAAATAAATATCTTTTATTATTTTCTTTGTTGAATTCGGCCATGATACAAAATAGCCAAGTGTTGGATATTTTTTCATTAACCAAATATCATCTAAAACTCCATTAAAATAAAAACAAAAGAAGCTTGAGGAAGAAGAAGAAAGACAAGAAGAAAAATCAAAGAAAGCTTGGATTTTAGTAAGTTTCTTCAACTTACTATTAGAAAGGAAAATGTTCCTTATGTTCTAGGCTATATCTTGTGATGTTCTCATGTTTTTCTATTCTTTATTCTTGGTGTTTTTGTTTGATGGAAGTTTGTGGATAGGGTTAAAGCATGTATAAGATCATAGAATGCTTATAAGGTGTTAACTAGCATTCTTTTGAAAGTTTAAGAAACTTGTTGCCAATCTAGAGTTATTGACCCACTCTTAAATGACCTAGATTTGTTATATAGTTGTTTCATTTTGGTGAGGCTTGATTGGAATGGAAGAAACTTGATTGAAGTATTGGATTTAACCAATTTGGTCTAATTTGTCCAATTTGATGAAATTGAAAAATTAGGGTTTAAGACCACTTCAAAATTTGGGGTTTTTCATTTATGTTGTGTATTTGGATGTGTATATGATACATATAAAATCTTATGTTGATTGGCATTCATCTTGATGTGTTTTGAACATGTAAAGTGCAAAATGCACATTATGCCATCAAAGGAGGCTCTCGGCCAAGGCATGAAATTTTGGGAATTTTTGTTGCAATTTGAATTTAAATGTGTAAGACATGTTAGATTCATATTAGTAATGATTTAGAATCATCCAAAATTGTTTCGGACAATTTAGGACTAAAATGAACAAAATGCAAAGTTTTGGGGAAATTTGATAATTACACAAAAATTTGATTTCTTATGTAATATTTCAGAATTTGATAATTGGGTAATTAAATAAATAAGTTTATCCGAGAAAAAGTTTTGAAATCAGAAAATTTTGATTTCCCACTGTTCCGCTGCGTTACCGGATTTCCGCTCTAAAACCCCGTTCACATTCTAGAATGAACTCTTCAAACAAAGAAACCGCAACGGATCTCTCATTCGAAGAAAACATTCAAGAACGCCACTTTGCATTCTTGAGCCAAAATACATTGTTTAATATCAGCATTAACCAACAAATCTTTAATTGTTCAATTAAGGCGACTTGAGACAAGTTTTCTTATAATATACAATAGATCACTGAGTATAACTTTTCTCATTGTCATACTAAAATGTCAAACCTTTATCAAGCTTACTTTGCTTATGTTGCGCAAACAGTTTGCATATTTTATGAACGATTCATAAGGAAAGCCCAATCAAGTTCAAAACTTGATCGTAGTAAGCTACGAACAATTTTAGATCTACGGTTCAATGCTAACTTCCGAAATCGATATCAAATATCACCCCCACTATAAATTATATGATAATTTTCTTCAATAAGAAAACAACAGAATCATTAAGTATCAAATACTTTATAAATGATTCTGATATCCTATTAAACTTATACGGAAGATATCGTAGGGTCATTTCATATAATTAATTATGTAGTTTCATTTATAGTTTATCACTCTCACATTTGACTTCAATAAGTCAAGTCTTTTCTACAATCATTAACATCTAATGTTACTTTCCAAGTAATAAAATAATTTTTATTACTCGGGATCGTAGAAAATATATTCTATCAAATATAATACAATATTCTATTAAATATAATAAATGATAAACTTTTACTTGTACCTCTGACGCGCAAGTACTTTCAATTATATAACCATTATACAAAAGAAAGATTCAAATCTCAAACTTTTCAAGATTCAAATTTTCTACCTATACATATCATATATGTAACTGTAGAAACTAATGGAACATTAATTAAAATGATGAATTAGTGTAACTGGAGCATAACCCCAAGAGTATTAAAAACCAATTCGGTAACACAAAATATCAAACGAATCAAATCATATAAGATTCAATTTGTCCCACTGACCAATTCCATCACGATGGTATCGTAGAAGAATAATATTGAGTAAGAATCACATTCATTAAATAATCTCACAACTAATTGCCATAAATTCATGTGTTTGATCATATCAAACATCTTTGAACAATTCAAAGACTCACGATGAATTTTAAAGATATAGTTTTCAACACTTCTAATAGAATATCTTTGAACCATTCAAAATATTTTATCCGCCTTTCATCAGAAACATATTGAAAGTTCTCGAACCATTCAAGACGTTCAATATATATTCTTTTAGAAACACACAACTAAGTCATGACAACTCATTAACTAAGTTACGAAGTGAAGAAAAACTATCCAAGGTAATTTATAATTCATTAAACTACATACATCCAATGTATTAGTTTAATAAATTTGTGGTCCAATGAAGATCATTGGTTAAATGTGATTGAATCACATTCCTGAATACAATATTCATTAACTGGATAAGGATATATGGTGTGATCTTGTATCAGACCATCCTTTTCCATACGGAAAAAGCATCTAATGCTTATGCGATAAAATCTCATAAAACACTGTTCTAAGTTATTTAGTTAACCGAATATCTTTCTTAATGTTCATCTTCTTATCAATGACACTACTAGTCATATTAAAATATGTAACAATTATTTATAAAGAACAAGTAACTATCCAATAGTCTCAAGTTCTGATATCAAATATCAAAACAATCATTAAACATTAATTTAAATAACTAGACAGGAGATCCGGTATCCAATACATATAGTTGTCGTATTGTGAGAATCGATATTCACAACACATAACTATATACTCCATTCTTCAGCTTTATAATTTGCCTTCAATTATTCACAACAATTGCAAATAATTGATTAGCAAACTGTGTCAAACATATGACTTCTAAAAATCACTAAAGCCAAGAAAAGTCATTATAAGATAAACAAATATCTAAAGGAGTTTTCTTAATGCAGTCAAAAATCTCGAGACATGAACTTATTCACGTCAATTCTTACCGCACAAGAAACTATTCTCTCTAGAAAATTATATCTTAAAAACAGATATTCATTCAGATTACTTATCGTGACTTAGTAACTAAGTCACTAACCATCTTGATTTTCAATGGTTTTAACTAATCTAACAATATCTAAGTCTACAATCATTCTAGAACCTATTCTAGAAACACGCAACCATAAGTAAAGTTAGAAAACATATTCAAATAATATGTATACAATGGATTAGAAGTATAATCCTATCAACAATATAGAATAAAGGAAAATAAAAGCAGCGATTTCCATAAAATTACACACTGCCTTAGTTATGGATTTTTAACCCAGCAGTGTCTCCGACTACTTTACGTAATACCATTATCCCCAACGGAGAACAAGAATTCAATAATTAAATCGAATTTCATAGTGAGATTAGGATCCCATGAATATATTTCGACTCACAACTTTGGCACGATCTCGCCTACGTATATTCATTAGGTAGACAACTCATTGTCAATCACTCACCAGTGACTCCTAATTTTGGTCATGACCGTTTCTCGTTATGACAGCTTTGGCACATTCACAATGAGGCGTATCAAGGCTTAACTTGCCAATGAAAAACTCAAGCTACTGATGTAGTCCTGACAGCTTTAGCATGTTCATGATTTCCACTTTCACTTGAATTTGTCTAGTATCATTTATACATCCGGAATGGATAAAATTCTATCAACTACACCCTCACTGTTTTGGCATGATCTTGGATGCAGCCATAGAAAGATACCCATAAACCGTATTGACAAGACGGACCAAGAAACATGCATCCAATACACGTTACTTTACAGCCTTATTTAAGCGGGGATATTCCTCAAGGAAGCATTGTTCTACATCATACATAAAATTTTAATCTAGATCATTTTCTAAACAATTCAATTCTACCTTTATAAAACATAGTTTAACTTAACTATTAAATTTTCGTTACGTTTCCCGTTAGCGTAGAACCAAAAATTCAAGAAACATATAGATTACTTGCATGTGCAAACGTCAAAATTGGATTATATGTCATATATCAAGCATGACTAATGTAATGGATGAAGAATCAGACCTGCTCTGATACCATTTTTGTTGGGGTTTTGGCCCGGGCGCAGCGGAAGCTCGTGGTACGGGTGAAATCGTAATTTTAAAATCTTTTTAAAAATTACTGAATAAATTATTCAATATCCAATATGAATAATTTATTAATATTTCACCTAAACATATTTATTCGATATCAAATAACGACATAAATAACTAAGAAACGTCGCGAAACTTTAACGAAAACGTTTTTTCGCAAAATAGCATAAAACGCGTTTTTGACCGAACCAACCACCCAATGCACATGGGGACTGCCCAGGTCAGCCCCAATAGTGCTAGGGTAGTTCATGGGCTGCCCGAACAGTGACCAATGCACTGTTTGGGCAGCCATCACCCGGTTGGCTCAAAAGTCATCTGATAACGCCGTTTTTCACCGTTTTCACTTATTTCAACTTCGAAACAATTTCTGGCAATTGTTCCAACACCCAAAACACATCCAATATATTTATATGACATTATTTTCATCACCATATGAACAATATTTCTAGATCTGATCCAGAAGCAAAATATATCAATTTTCATGCTTAAAATCCAATTTTCCAACATTAATCTAATTAATCTTAACTCCAACTCAAGTCACCACAAATGAAGCACCCAAGAATAATTCTAGGCATTACAAGAGTGGTCATAACACTCTAGAATGGAAAATTATCATCAAATGATAAAATTGAATCAATATTACAATAATATTATCCAAAACAACTTAACACATGAAATATGCTTCCAATTCCATCCTCCAAATCCAAAAGCCCCAAATTTATAGAAAATAAGAAAACCTAGATCTCACTAGATCTACAAGAAACAAGAAACATGATTTCTAAGCTTTAGGGATATGTAGAATTACCTTTAATCCTTTAATTCCTTAAGTATTTTTCTTGATTTTCTTGATTTCTCAACTTGAAACATCAAGCAACAATTTGAGAGCTTTTATTCTTTGAAGTTTCGGCCATGGTGTTCAAGCAAGAAGAAAAGAAAAATTTTCCCTCTTTAAATGCACCATGACCGACTCATGAAGGGTAATTTGGTCATTTATTCAATTTAAATCAATTAAATATAATTAAACTTTATGTTAACAAATCAAATTTGCACTCCTAAAGTTTAATTAAATCATGCCACATGTTACCAATAATATCTCACCATTTATCATACTAATTATGACTAATAGATAAGATATTTAATTTCTAATTATTTAATAATTAATTAACTAAATAATTAATTAACATACATATATGTATTTTTATTTACATTAAATAGAAAATACATATATTAATGGCATGTGTCAAAATCTCATTTGACAAATAATTAATATATATCAAATCAAATTTTTTGTATCAAATATAAATACACATTAATTATTAATTGACCAAAATCTCCTAATGCATGTGTTTTCATTTTACCGTTTAAACGATTCGAATTAACTCATTTAATCCGGTAAAGTATTATGAATAATCTGTATTATTCATAACGCGTTTCCCAAGTGCTCAATGAGTACACTTCATATTGTGGGACCCTCTAAGTTTAGGTTTATCCGTCACGAAATCAAATTTCGTGTCTATAATTCACCCACTCATTAATTATGATGACCACGGATAATCTCGCTAAACTATGCAAGTCGAGGTCATTGCATACGTATAATCCCTCCGTCACATGCTATCCATATTATACATAGGATATAGAGAAGAACGTCAAATCCTTACGGTATAATATAGTCGAATTTCAAATTTACGATCTCTAAATAACACTCAAAACTGCTTCCGAAGTTATACCACGGTCATGGATTTACTAGATCGCAAACACGTGTAGGATGCTTATGCCCTGTACACAGGATTAACAGATTCTATCTTAATACGCACAGGATATCATGAGCATCAGTCCACACCCAACGAACAGGCGAAGGTCTGATCTAAATAGATCGGTGACGTGACTGCCATCAAAGTGTGGAGGATAACTCATATATCCATAGTGGTATCTCAAGTCGAATGACCACTATGCTCGCTTAACTCGAGAAGATTCCTATTGACGTTGGTGTAACATCTCTTGGGAAATCTTCAGTGAGTCGTTCAGTATTTATCACATAAACACCTACATGTCTATACGAGTCTCTCTAGACTCATGATTCTTTGGGATAAACCATCAGACCAAGTCACGATATACGACATGTACTGGTCTCATCGGATTTTTCTAACTGACCCGTGTTAGTAAATCTTGACCAGGAACTTTATTTAAGGATATTCAACTTATAGTGACGTTTCTCAATGTCAATTACAAACTACGTTGTAACTGCGCACTACATTATAAATCCTAGGGTCTTTATCTAATATACATGTATCACTAAATCAGATTTAGTTTCAATCTAATCATAATTAGATCGAATATGTATACAAATGACAAGAGGTGCTACCATTAAATAAGTAATATTATGGAAAAATGAGTTGTTCGTATTTATGAATCGGACATAAATAAGATCCAGATTGGCACTCTGAGCACCAACCCTAATAGTTATCCATATTATAACTGGGATATAGATAAGAACGTCAAATCATTATGGTATAATATAGTCGACTTTCAAACTTAGATCTCTAAATAACACTCGAAACTCGCTTCCGAAGTTATACCACGACCATGGATTTACTAGATCGCAAACACGTGTAGGGAACATATGCCATGTACATAGGACTGAAAGATTCTATCTTGACACGCACTGGATATCATGATCATCAGTCCACACCCAATGAAAAGGTGGAGGTCTGATCTAAATAGATTGGTGACGTGACTGCCATCAAAGTGTGGAGGATAACTCATATATCCACTGTGGTATCTCAAGTCGAAGGACCATTGTGCTCGCTCAACTCGAGAAGATTCATATTGACGTTAATGTACCATCTATTAGGAAATCTTCAGTGAGTTGTTCGATGTTTATCAAATAAACACCTACATGTCTATATGAGTCTCTCTAGACTCATGATTCCTTGGGATAAACCATCGGACCAAGTCACGATATACGACATGTACTGGTCTCAGCGGATTTTGCTAACCGACCCATGTTAGTAAATCTTGACCAGGAACTTTATTTATGGATATACAACTTATAGTGACGTTTCCAAATGTCAATTACAAACTACGTTGTAACTGTGAACTACATTGTAAATCCTATGGTCTTTGTCTAATATACACGTATTACTAAATCATATTTAGTTTCAATATAATCTTAATTAGATATCTAATCGTAATTATATCGAATATGTATATAAAAGACAAGAGGTGCTACCATTAAATAAGTAATGTTATAGAAAGAAGAATTGTTCGTATTCATGAATCGAACATAAATACGATCCGGATTGGCACTCCGAGCACCAACCCTAACATGAAAGATCAGTGTCGCAACGCTGGGGTCAGTGTCTTGACGCTGCCCTATGTAAAATATTGGCACAGAATATTTTAACCTTCAAATCAATTCTAAGCACTTTCAATTTTCTCCAAACACTTTAAAACACCTAAAATCCAATTTTAACATCAAAACCAACATCAACACATGTTAAAAAATAAATATACATGTATTCTAAATACATATATGCATTTTTTTTAATCTAAACATAAATCAAAATAGAATCCCACAATAAAATGACTCAGGAACAATTATAGGTCACTCAAAGGTGGTCAAAAGATTCTAGAATAGTAGCTATAACTTCAAGTTATCATCTAGAGTTCCAAACTCTAATTTAATGTTCCATGTCCAACATGAACATATTTGATTCAATTACAAACATATTGTGTTTATGCTTCCAAAGCATCCATACACAATTTATTGGCCTAATTTTAACTTCAAACTATGTTATTATGTATCCAATACATAATATATCATTATATACTTCATTAATGAAAACAATTCACTAATGAAAACATAGCTTTAGAGAAGATCAAACTCACCTAGTAAGCTTGATTCCAATATCCAATCTTCTTCTCATTGTTGAAATATTGTGGAAAACTTCCAAAGTTAGCAAGTTTGACTTCAAGATCCAATCTTAACTCAAATGATAGCAAGCTTCATTCCAAGATCCAATCTTGACTCCAATGCTAGCAAGCTTCATTTCAAGATCCAATCTTGATTTCTCATTGTTGAAATATTGTAGAGAACTTCCAAAGTTTCTCTAAACACTTCTTTTACTTATACTAATATTTATAATTCTTGCTTGTTTTAGCTTTCACAAACTTAATTAAAACCTTGCTCAAGCCTACCTTTTATAGAAAAACTAATGTAATTTTTAATTAATAAAAGTCTTAATCAACTTTTAGGTGCGCTTAATCCAATTTATCTAAATGTGTATAATTAGATGTGACTAATCACATTTGTCTACCACTCTGATTTAATCTAATTATATCAAGATAAAGATTAGCAAATGGATTAGTTCATTGTCTACCATTTTGATTTAATCCAATTAAATCAAGCCAAATACATTTATAATTACATATTGTAATTACCAAAATATTCTCCAATGGTAGAGATATTTATGAAATTACAACAAAGCCTTTGTGTGATTTTGGAATAATCCAATTAATCCAATTGGGTCAAAGTAAATAATCAATATTATCCAATAACACTTAATTATTTTAGTTGATAATTATAATATCAAATATTATTTATTATCAAAAATTATCGGCTACCCAAGTTCTCAACGAGTACACTTCATATTGTGGGACTCTCTACGTCCAGACACGTTCGTCATATAAACATAGCTTATATGTACGCAATTCGGCTACCTCCGAATTCAAGAAGAAAATGAACAAACTTTCTAAACTATACAAGTCGAGGTCATCACATATGTTTAATAATCCATCCGTTGTAGGCTATCCGAGTTGTGCTTAGGAAATATAGATTACACCATCAAGTTTCCGAGGCGCATATCTCATGTCGACATGTCCATGATTCTTTACAACTAATCAGAAACCATTTCTGATATATGCGATCCACCTTAGGTGATCAGCTTTGGGGCCAAAATCTTAAGAATCGTGACTTACTCACATGGTTACCTAAACCACTTATAGTACATATGTGGGCTGACAGATTCTATCTTGACATGCACTTGATTAATGAGTGCATCGGTCCACATCCAACGATCATTTAATGGCCAGACCATAAAAGGCCTCTGACATACATGGCATCAAAGTGTGGAGGATCACACACAAAATCAATGTTATCCTATAGTCAAAGCATCACATATGCTACTCGACTCTAGAAGAATCATATTGACGGTTGTGTGCACTTCCAACTATTAGGAATCACCTGTGAGTAATTCAGTATTCACTCCAACGAATACCCACATGCCTATACGAGCTCCTCATGCTCATGGTTCATCGGGTTAAACCATTGGAACTTTAATTCTAATATGCGACATGTGTTAGGAATACTTACTTTAAAAATAGTTTATAATAGTAATACTATCCCAATGTCGGACCATCCAGTGTCCAATATTACTACATGACTATGCTAAGATTGATGTCATTATTAGCATATTTATATATCAATCTAATATGCCTAATGACATTACCATTAATAAGGTTTGAAATGAAAAAATAGTTATTTTATAATAAATAATAAAATATAATGTACAATACATTATTCGGAT
Source organism: Zanthoxylum bungeanum (assembly GCA_019454045.1). Classification (NCBI taxonomy): domain Eukaryota; kingdom Viridiplantae; phylum Streptophyta; class Magnoliopsida; order Sapindales; family Rutaceae; genus Zanthoxylum; species Zanthoxylum bungeanum. The sequence continues at coordinate 21,568 of SKCR01014231.1, read as the reverse complement.
TGGCGCTCGAAGTACCAACTCCAACAAACTCCCACTTACTTAGTGTCAATCCGAATGGTACCGTAGTCTCATCTCCTCCACACGTTTATCAAATAATTTAGGAGGTAAGACCTTAGTAAGTGGGTCTGCTATGTTGTCTTGTCCTTGAACCTTTAAGACCATTATGTCTTTTCGTTCGAAAATTTCTCTAATCACGCGATATTTCTTTTCCACGTGTTTACACTTGGAATGCGCTATCGGCTCATTAGCCTGCGTAATGGCTCCGCTATCATCACAATACAATGGGATGGAATCTGAAATAGTAGCCACAATGCCAAGTTCTGTGATAAAATTTTTAATCCAAACAGTTTCCTTAACAGTTTCTGAAACCACTATAAATTATGCCTTAGTTGTGGAATCAGTTGTTGAGTCTTGCTTTGAACATCGCCAACTAACTTCACCACCATTAAGGGTAAATATGTATCCAGATGTAGACTTTCTATCATTTGGATCTCCTTGAAAGTCAGAGTCTGTATAACCCTTCACTTGTAGCTCATTTTCTCCATATATCAGAAACTTATCCTTAATACCCTTAAGATATTTCAGGATATGTTTCACAGCTGTCTAATGATTATTACCCGGATCAGATTGATAATGGCTAGTCACATTGACGCCGAAACTGATGTCAGGTCTTATACATAGCATAACATACATAATCTTCCAATACAAGGAGCATATGGCAAGTTAGACATTCTAACTCTCTATTCATCAATCTGAGGTGTCATTTTCTTTGAAAGATATATTCCATATCGGAAAAGTAAATTTACTGCCTTGCAGTTGGTATAATCGTACCTTTCTAATATTTTATCTATGTATGTGGATTGTGACAACCCTATAAGCTTCCTAACTCTATCCTGGTAGAGCCTTATACCTAGTATATAAGAAACTTCATCCATGTCTTTAATGTAGAAGTTCTTACAAATGTAGGTTTTCACATTTTACATCAATCTTATATCATTCCCAATGATAATGATGTCGTCTACATACAAAACAAAGAATACTATCATGTTCCTACTAACTTTCTTATAAACACATGGTTCTTCCTCGTTCTTGATGAATCCAGATAATCTAATTATCTCATCAAAATGAAAATTCCAGTTTCAAGATGCATGTTTAAGTCCATAAATAGACTTCTGGAGCTTACAAACCAAGTTTGAAGTCTCATTGGATATGAAACCCTCTGATTATTCCATATAGATATCCTCCTCGATGAATCCATTTAGAAAAATTATTTTCACATTCATCTGTCATATCTCATAGTTATGATATGCAGCAATGGCTAAAAGAATCCTAATGGATTTTAAAATTGCTACTGGTGAAAAAGTTTCGTCATATTCAATCCCATGACGTTAAATGTAATATTTCGCTAAAGGTTTCCACCTTTCCATCGGGCCCTCGCTTCCTCTTATAAACCCATTTGCAACCAATAAGTTTAACTTCTTCATGAAGTTCAACTAAGTCCCAGACTTGATTGTCATGCATAGAATCATTTTGAATTTCATGGCTTCCTATCATTTTTCTGAATCGATATATAATATCGCTTCTTTATACGTAGTCAGATCTGTTTTCTCCAAGAGGATAACATCAAGGCTCGCATCATACGTTAAAAACAGTCTCTCACGAGGCCTTAAAATTCTATTCGACTTATGTAGAACCTGTGTTGTAGATCCTTTACCTAGTTGGATCTCAGGTTCCATCTCAGGTTCCTTAATGTAGGGATCAAACACATCAAGTTCAATCTTTTTACAATTCCCACTCTCTCAAAAATTTCATTTCAAGAAAAGTTACAAGACAGACAACAAATATATTTCGTTGCGTAGAATCGTAGAATTGATATCCCATTATATTTTCACTATATCCAACGAACCTATATTTATAACCCCTGGGTGTTAGTTTATCATACTGTGCAACTCTAACGCATGCAAGATAATCCCAAATCTTTAAATATTTAAGACTTGGATTTCTACCGTATTATATCTGATATGGGGTCGTAGAAACAACTTTTAATGGAACCTTTTTAAGTATGTGGACAACAATAAGTAAAGCATAACCCCAAAGGTAATATGAAAGGTCTGTATAACTTATCATGGATCGTACCATATCCAATAAAGTATGATTTCTTCACTCAGACACACCATTGCGTTGAGGAGTTCCTGGTGGGCTATATTGGGCGAGAATCTCATTCTCCCATAAATAACTTTTGAATTCGTCGCTCATAAATTCATCACCTCGATCCGATCGAAGACACTTGATGAACTTATCGATTCATTTTTCTACTTTGTTTCAGAAATATTTTGAACTTTTCAAATATTTCTGATTTATGTCTCATCAAATAGACATATTCATATCTTGACTTATCATTCGTAAAAGTCACGAAGTATGTTGAACCATCATTAGCGACATGATTTAATGGACCACACACATCACTGTAATAAATCTTCAGCACGGTATCCAACACCAAGAAATGAGGCCTTTGTCATTTTCCTTTGGATATATGACTCACAAATTGGGTAAGGATTTAAGGTAAGATCTTCAATCAAACCATCATTAACCAATTTTGATAGATGTCTAACACATATGAGGCTCAATCTCATATGTCATAATTCAATATTATTTAATTCGAAACTTTTACTTGTATTTTCCTCTATATTAAAGACATATTTATATGTTTCCAAAACATAATGACCGTTAGATCAAGAACATTCGCATATCAAATCGTTGTCTTTATCATATAAACATAAAACACTATCTTTAATATTTATTTTATATCTCTCTTTATCTAATATTGATAAATATATTATTTGTTTGATAATAGAGAGTATATAATAACAGTCATGTAAAATTAATTTACATTTATTAGGGAGATCGAGAACAACTGTTCGCCATTTCCAACTCTAAGCTGGATCTCCCATTTGTTTAGCATTCTTTTAACTCTTATGGCTTGCATGGAGTTGCAAATATGAGTAGGACTATCAGTGTCTAACACCCAACCACTATTTGCATCCAAGGCTAATGAGATGTCAATAATAGGAAAAATATAAAGCGTACCTGAGGTTTTTGCTTTTCCTTTCAGCTCTAGGCAATCTTTCCTCCAGTGTCTAGACTTCTTGCAGTGTTGATATGAATCACGAGCTTATTTTACATGCGGTCTATACTTCTTCCAGTTTCTAGACTTCTTTTATATGTGGTCTTCCAGTTTGCTTCTTGGAATCTTTCTTCTTATTTCTAATTTTAATCTTCTTAGACTTCATAGAAATATTTGAATAGCTTGCTCCACCATAGAGGTACAAAGTGGGATTTACTTTCTTCAAATCATGTTCCCCCGAGCGTCACATGTTGTGAAGTTTTTCATAGGTGGCTTGCATCGAATGCATCACAAAGCCATCATATGTACCGGATAAAGAAGCCATAATCATATTTTGGCCTAGCCTTTCATTTATCATAATGTCATATCGTTCCAAATATCAGATCTGGTCTATCATGTTCAAAATATGAAAGTTAACCGCTCTTTTATCCTTGAGCGTAGCGTGGAATAATTCCATAGACCTTCAATATATCTCATTTTCTTAATTTGCTTCGAACAACTCCTTGAGTGTTCTCATAATGTTCCAAACATTTGGTACATCTATGTATTGTCTAAGTGTAGGCATTGCATTTTTACATATAAGTCCCGATGATAAGCCTCATATGGAGGCACTGCTCTTTAAGTTACGGAAGTCGCGAGAAACGGACGTCGGAAGGGAGAAGTCAGAAATTAATACCTTGTTGGATTTAATTCGTTTGCTTAGCTTCGGGTTTGCTCGTTGGACCTCTGTTTTAAAACTTACCCTCGGCCCAAACCTACACCAAGCCACACACCCAAGCCCACACACCACCAACCACACGCCCAAGCCCATCAACTAACCATCCTACACGCCCATAAGCCTCCAAGCCCATTAAATCACATCCAAAAATATTCAAACACATTAAACACATGTTAAAATCCCATAAATCACTTTCCTAATTAAATTAAATCACATGCCTAAACTAAATAAAATCAAATCAAATCTCATAAATCACATTCCCTAATTAAATCAAATCAAATCAAATCACCCCTTAAATTAGAGAGATCATTTCCTTGTGGCACACTAATTAGAAGATATCCTCCATAAATTGCATGATACTTTCCCTACTCGTACAAGGACAACCTCAACCCTCTCATATAAAAATGACCATAAACCAACCCTTCACTCTCCTAGAGCATTCACTCCCAAAAACCAAACAACAAAATAAACCCTAGATCAACTCTCGTCTCTCTCTCTCTCTCCGAGCCAAAAAAGTAAACAGCAAAAAAACCCTAATACTCTCTTTCTCTCGGCAGCCACACACGTCACAGGCCACACACCCTTCTCAGCAGACCTCACGCCATACACTGACACGCCACTCACGACTCTTCACAATAACAAAGCCATTCATCAACCCTCACACACAGACGTCTCTCTGACACAGCCAACAAAGCTCCTTAATCACAAAACAACACAAATAAAAGCCATAAACTAGGACCAACCGACACAGCCATGCACAAACTGACACACTCATCAACCAACATGAAACCACATCCATAAAGCCTTTGAACCGTAAGCAAGATCAGCCAATAACAAAGCCACAAAGCAAATAGTAGCCCAAAAGTCGGCCATTAACGTGAACAAAAGAAGATCAAACAAAGACAAGGAACACTCATGCACAGCTTCTTGACCGGTCCCTTAAAACCCCCTCCAATTACCGTAAATTACACCCCCAAACTGCATCCTCAATTACCAAAAACATAGCCCCAAACTACACCCTCAATTACCGAAAACATCCCCCAGAATAGTCCCCTAAATCACCGAAAAAATTCCAACCAAAACAGTCCATAAACCACACAAACAGTCACCCAAAACAGCCCCTAATTACCGCAAATAGTAACAAAAAACAACGACCAGAAAATACAGCAAAGATAGAGAATCTAGCAGCCCAAAACAGCGAGGCAACGAAGGAAAACAACGAACCAGTAAATCGGAAAAGTTGCAGAGCATCAACCCTTCCGACAACCGCGTAACGCACTTCCAAGAGGCGACTTAAGAGGTTAGACCTGAGGGCACCCTTTTATTTATTCCCGCTCTTTTTTTGTTATTTGTTATTATTTCTTCGCATGCGTATTGTTGATTCATGTATGTTGTGGCCATGGGATGAATGATTTTGTGCTATCTCTCGTGGTATATCGGATGGAAACCAGGACGTAAATTTCGTAGCCGAATCCGTATGGACGGTAGTGCGGTTTGAACTCGGGATACAATTCCACGTACCACTTGAGAAACACACATATTTCGTTTCATCCAATCTTGTGTTTATTCGTTGTTTATTAGAAATAATATGTTATTTTTATGCATGATTAGGTTGTTTTTATGCATGATTTAGTTGATTATTTCCAAGCATGATTTAGTTATTTCCTTCGCATTAGGAACTTAATTATATCACTTCTACGTTTATGTTTAGATTATTATTTATTTACATTGCCATGCTTATCGATTTAATGTATTCATGAGATTGTGTGCTTGCCGTTATTCGGACTTACTTTTATGTATGCAAACTTAGATATAGGTTATATGCAAACTTATATATAGGTTGTATGCGAACTTAGATGTAGGATATGTTGCATAGACTCGGTTATATTATTACATAAATCCGTTTATTACAAGTGGCATAAGTAAGAGACCATTCCAAACCCAACGGTTTGAGGTCTTCCCTTGCGAGAGGTGAGTGCGGCCTTAAATCATTTTCCCAGTTCACACTGGGTGGCGACTCCATTTTATTTCTCTGGTTTAGTTCCCATGCGGGCTACTCCGTACTCCCGACCGGGCCGCGAGCCTGGAACAGCGTCGCCGATTTCTGTGTCCTACACTAAGCAAATTAGGAACAATTTTGACAGACATTGGATTGAGCGTAACATACTTCAATCATTCTGACTCCAAGACAATGCAGATGTTCATTTTCCATTCAAAATAGTTCTTACCTCCTTTCAATTTATTAGAATCCAAAAGTGCGCTAATGGATTTGCGGCAACCATCTACAAGACAACAATTAAACACTAGCAGAACATTTTTCATTTCAATATAAAAATACTAATATGATCATGGATTTTAAATCTATTAGTGCCTTTCAATACTTTACGTAATTCCGTAATCTCCCTTAATAGAGAAATAGAAATTTGACAATCAAAATTTCATAAAAGGAAGTGGATCCCATGACATTTACTCCAGCCTCACACTAATGACGATTTTGACCTTATTTAAAATTTGATATATAATAATTATAAGGATAAATATATATCAAATTACTATATTTCAAATATTTGTTGATTATAAAAATAAATAATTTAATATTTATATTCATATATTAAAAAGCAAATATATTATTCAATCATTTACGTTCAAACTTATTCAGTCAACAATCAAATTCAGACCTATTAAGACTTCAAACAAAAACAAACGCTACATATCTCAACTAATAAGAGGTATTAGATGAGCTCACAAACACATGCCAAAAATAAAACCTCCATAAATAATATTTTACTAGTTAAATCGAACCTTTCAAAAGCCAATTTCAAAAAATATATAATCTTCAAATTTCCGCGCCTATAAAAAAAATCAAGAACTTTATTAGCTTTGTCCGTCATTTCAATACTTTTCGAGAAACCCTCTTTTATCTCACTTTCAGTCTCATGGAAATGGACGAAGAGGAGCAAAACAATCTCATAGATCTAGTCAAAGAACTCGTCTTTCACTTGCTCTCCCAATCCCCACAATCCCACCAGCAAAACCCTAATTTTGAAACCTCTTTTCGTTACGCTCTACGCATTTTATCCAGTCGATTAATTCCCTCAAAACCCTAAATGTAATAAGTCATTTTTGCATGTTCCAGTATGAGTGTGTTTGTCAATGGTCACTCCAAATATCATAACAAATAGAAAGACGACCTTTAATATCTTTAAATATTTCATTTAAAATAATTTTATCATCTTTGTATAATTTAAAATTTTGACGTTTTGTTGTATTTATAGTCATTCTACAAGCAGCATGATTTAAAGCATTTAGAACGTAATTAGTAAAATCAATTTTTTCACCAAAACTTAAAGAAAGATGTGTCATACAAGTAAATTTAGCAAATTCTTCTCTATTTTTAGCATCCGAATATTTAAATAAATCTAAAGAACTCGTACATCTATTAGATGATGCGTACCTACCATTTAAGTTTGCGTTGTATCAAGTCCGATTTCAACGACACAATGTCTATCCAATGCTTGTTCATATTGCCATAGCCGCCAGTAAATTTGTAAGATACACCACAATAGTTGCATATTGCTCTTGGACCTTCATTTTCAGTCTTGACTAAATGAAAAAGAATTTTGAAAATATCGGATACCGATACTTTGGCCGCTCTCTTGGGTTGACACATTGGACATGATTTTCTCAGATGAGCTAGCCATTTTTTTGTAAATATTGAATAATGAGATAATTGAGAAATGAGAATGAGAAATTGAAGATGAGAGAATTGAGAATGAGAGAATTGTATAAATTGATAGAATTGAGAATTGATGTGTTGAAAAAATGAAGAATGACCATAATTTATACATTTTTGGATTATTTTTATGATACCTAAAATGTCATAAAACTAGTCGTTTTATTAATATTATTAAGGTTAATTTAGGAATTACCCTTAATTTTTTTTTTTTTTTTTTTGTTTTTTAGGGCAGGGAGCCAGCCCAACGACTTTGGGCTTCAACGGTTCCAACCGGAATCGAACGGTTCCGGTTGGAACCGTAGAATCGCTGGAATCGAACGATTCCAACGGTTCTAGTTCGAACCGTTGGAACCGTCTGGTTCCGTTCTGTTCGACTAGGGACGAACTTAACCTAACTGAACAAATCCGGTTTCGGTTCTGGTTCGATTTCGATTCCGAATCGGAACCGTGATCGGGTCTACTACCTACCTCAACTAATAAGAGATATTAGATGAGTTCAAACACATACCAAAAATAAAACCTCCATCAATAATATTTTACTAGTTAAATCGAACCTTTCAAAAGCCAATTTCAAAAAATATATAATCTTCAAATTTCCGCGCCTTTTTAAAAAAAAATAATAATAATCAAAGAACTTTATATGCTTTGTCCGTCATTTCAATGCTTTTCGAGAAACCCTCTTTTATCTCACTTTCAGTCTCACAGAAATGGACGAAGAGGAACAAAACAAGCTCATAGATCTAGTCAAAGAACTCGTCCTTCGCTTGCTCTCACAGTCCCCACAATCCCACCAGCAAAACCCTAATTTTGAAACCTCTTTTCGTTACGCTCTACGCATTTTATCCAGTCGATTAACTCCCTCAGTTGCCCCAGATGCCGCCGCCATCGCTGAGTCCATCAAGCGCCGTCTCGCCACCCAAGGTAAATCTTCCGATGCCCTCTCTTTCGCTGATCTTTTTGCTAAATTCTCGTCCAAAACGGGCTTCGGTAGCGTTAATAACAAGTGGGCAGTTGTTTACTTACTTACAATTATATCTGAAGATCGAAAAAGTGCGAAGAGCTCTAGTTTATTCCCCAATTTGGGTGTTAGTGAAGTGGAATCGAAAAATGATTCGAGGTTTTGATTGGGAAGGAGGATAAGCAACTGGGTTGGAGGAATAATGGGGTTTTGTTCGTTAATAAGGACCCAGAGAATTTGCGTGATGTTGCATTTAGGGAGTTTGTGAATTTGATCAAGGAAGAGAATGAGGTTAGTGAAGAGGTTTTAGTGAGAGATGTGTTGTATTGTTGTCAAGGGATTGATGGGAAGTATGTGAAATTTGATGCTACAGTGGATGGGTATGTGTTACCAGATTTATTTAAGGTGCCTAGGGCTACACGTGTTATGGTTAGGAAGCTTTGTGAATTGGGTTGGTTGTTTAGGAAGGTTAAAGGGTATATTTCAGAGAGTATGAATCGGTTTCCAGCTGAAGATGTGGGGACTGTTGGGCAGGCATTTTGTGCTGCATTGCAAGACGAGTTATTGGAGTACTATAAGTTGTTGGCTGTGCTTGAAGCACAGGCTATGAATCCTATTCCTTTGGTTTCAGAGAGTGCTGGCTCGGGAAATTATTTGTCGTTGAGGAGGTTGTCAGTTTGGTTTGCGGAGCCAATGGTGAAAATGAGGTTAATGGCTGTTTTGGTTGATAAATGTAGGGTTTTGAGGGGTGGAGCGATGGCAGGAGCTATTCATTTTCATGCTCAACATGGTGATTTGCTTGTGCATGAGTTTATGGAACGTTTTCTTAAGCGGGTATGCTCTCCACTTTTTGAAATGGTGAGGAGTTGGGTTTTGGAAGGGGAGTTGGAGGATATATTTGCAGAATTCTTTGTTGTGAGTCAACCTGTGAAGGCTGAGTCACTTTGGAGGGAAGGTTACCGGCTTCATTCGGGGATGCTTCCTTCTTTCATTTCACACACACTTGCTCAGTGCATTTTAAGGACAGGGAAGTCAATCAATTTTCTTCGTGTTTGTTGTGATGATCGTGGCTGGGCTGATGCTGCTACAGAAGCTGCAACTGCAGCTGGTACTTCGACTAGGAGAGGGAGTCTTGGGTATGGAGAAACTGATGCACTTGAGACTCTGGTCATTGAAGCAGCAAAAAGGATTGATAAACATTTGTTGGATGTTATTTACAAGAGATATAAATTCAAAGAACATTGTCTTGCAATCAAGCGATATTTACTGCTTGGGCAAGGTGATTTTGTTCAGTATCTAATGGATATTGGGGCCAGAACTTTCCGAGCCTGCTAATACTATCAGTTCATTCAAGCTCGCTGGATTGCTAGAAAGTGCAATTCGGTCATCCAATGCTCAGTATGATGATCCTGATATATTGGATAGGTTAAGAGTTAAGCTGGTGCCACATGGCTCTGGGGATAGGGGTTGGGATGTATTCTCATTGGAATATGATGCGAGGGTGCCATTAGATACTTTGTTCACTGAGTCTGTTATGGCAAGGTATTTGAGAATTTTTAACTTTCTGTGGAAGCTCAGACTGGTGGAGCATGCACTTATTGGTGCTTGGAAGGCAATGAAGCCAAACTGTATCACTTCTAATTCCTTCACCAAGCTGCAACATGCAGTTAAGCTGCAGTTGCTTTCAACATTGAGACGTTGCCAGGTTCTTTGGGATGAGATGAATCATTTTGTCACAAATCTGCAATATTATATTATGTTTGAAGTCTTGGAGGTGTCTTGGTCTAATTTCTCAAATGAAATGGATGCTGCCAAGATCTTGACGATCTACTTGTGGCACATGAAAAGTACCTCCATTCGATTTTCGAAAAGTCTCTCCTTGGTGAACGATCACAATCGCTTTCCAAGTCTCTCCATGTCTTGTTTGACCTGATATTGCGATTCAGAAGTCAAGCAGATAGGTTATATGAAGGAATTCATGAGTTGCAAGCTAGGTAACCATCTTCAAACTATATCACCTGTTATTTATGTTTGTTAGCAATGAATCAATGATCATATAGGAGCAATTGTTTTTGTTAATTGAAACATGTTCATTCATGCTTTTAATCTAATGCAGAACCATGGAATCATCTTTATCCTCACGAGACAAGAACAAATCATCAAGACAAACAAATGAAAAGTATGCAGAACCTGGGTCATGGCTTAATGATGGCAGGAAAGCTCTTACAAAACGTGCTGGTGAATTTCTTCGAAATATGGGACAAGAGCTGGATTCAATAGCAAAAGAATACACATTATTGCTTGAGGGTTTCTTAGCTCAGTTGCCTGTGCAGCAACATGTCGACTTAAAATTTCTTCTATTCCGGCTTGACTTTACTGAATTTTACAGTCGGTTGCGTCCCAGGGTGTAGTAAAACTGTCAATATATTAGAGTTCGGGGATCTTTTTGTTTCACCTTAATTGCATGACCAAGTTTTTTGACTTGCTAATTGCATGCCACTTTGGCCTGTGCACTGTGCACTGTGCAACTGAACAATCATGTGGGCCTTGCTGACATCTGGACAAACCTGTTTGTTTTTCATTGCTTGATATTAGGTACATAGTGAAACTTTGCTCCTCTTCTTTTCCCTGTGATCTCCTGCTATTCTTTCTAAATAGTAAATGTCCGTCTTGCATCTGACTTCTATTTCTCAATTTTGCAGATGGTGTTCCTATTTTCTGATGACGGGTGTGAAGATTTACAGTTGATTGGAAGGTACCCTTGTATCATTTAGAATAGTGGTGTTCACTTTTGAATATGATAGGATGATGTGTGTGTTTCTCATGGCTATTGGCTATTGCAAGCTGTTTATTCCAAGCTTGTATATCCATAACATAGTTCCATATTGGTTGACTAGTAATTAATGTGTGCTACGATTTTTTTCCTTCCTACTGTTCCTTGACAGAAGAAAAATGTAAGTTGCTTTTATTATATTGCTGATAGCTTGTTGCAACGTGGTGTTTACATATTAGCATTTAGGTGCAGGGAATTCTATAGATGACATTTAGTCCTTTTAACTAGTAAAAAGTATGTAAGAATGATTGTAGAAGCTACTGCAGAATTGTTAGCATATACTGTTGAAGTTGAACTGCCTCTCAATTCAAAAGCTTAGCTTATAAGAATCATGGATTTTTTAAATCACTAGTAGTGCCACTGTTTCAGTACATTCCCGATCCTCTGGTTCAACGGAGGAACCACTGCTGTCTTTGAGGTTTTTCGACAGGTGATTTGAGGATCTGTGGTGGTTTTGCCGCACGGCAATCACTGAGCTTAACACTCAAGCTACAGATGCTTAGTGTGGAATTGGGACAACCCTAAAATGGATTGTGTGTAGACCCTTGTGTGTATACTCGCATGCCTAAGATTAACACATGGCAGGGAAGCGCAAGAAGCTGCAGCTTCGGTGGCTCGATCTGATTGAGTCACTGACGAATCTGTAAAGCTAGGTAGATTTGGCATCATCAACATTTGCCTCCAACTCCAAATGTTTTGATATGTTCTTGTGTGAGGCATTGGACTGTATTTTGCAAGGAGACTATTGAGAGGGTCACATTTTTACTTAGCTTGTATATGTAGATGGTAAATTTTCATCAAGTTAACTGTTTAATGTTGCTTGTTGTATCTTTACAAGAATTACATTAATATTAGTATCTTATATTTTATAACAATAAATATTGGGAAAATATTTTACTATAATAAGTATTGATTTGTAATATTTTATCATTAGTAATATAATGTAATTTTTGTAAAGATACAATAATAAAATGTAAAGATATATTAGTAAAATATAAGGGATTGTAGTAAAATGTAATTTTTGTAAAGATATAATAATAAAATATTATATACCAATATTTCTTGTATCCGTTTATTATTTCTGAATTTATAAATTAGTGAAATGATAGTAATGTTTTTTGAACAACTTTTGAAATTAAATTTACACCAGTAATTCATTTTGTCATGTTTTATGACTATAAGCAAAATATTTTTGTATGTAATATTATTGAAGATATTCAAAAAAATTTCTGTTAATTCCAAACAAATCATATCACTTGGTGTTTTTTGCTAACTTTTGTTTCTTTCAATTTTTAAAATAGGCAAAAATGCAAAAATGATCATCTAACTTTCATGTTTTTTCATTTAAGTTCGTTAACTTTCAGTTTTATCAATTCAGTCTTCTAACTTTCAATTTTTGTCAATTCAATACTCCGTTATAAATTCATCACTGTTGATGTAACAAATAACGGCAACAGCACAGTAAACGTACTTTACTTGTTATTTAATTAATACCCTCATTAGAAAATATAGGCAGACAAGGAAGCTAAAGCAAAGTAAATGTACTATGCTTGATCTTCGAGCTATTTTTTGTCAAAAACACATATCTCAGGTTCAATATGACTTTTTGTCAAAAAATTATAAAAATTATAACTAGTGCTAGTAACGAAGATATGTATTTATTATAAGAGATTAAGATAATCAAATGTTTTACCTACTATATTTAGACTCAAATTGAATGATTCGATTGTGTTATTTCCAATCATTCAAAAAAAAAACACGAGACGATACATTTTACACTGCAGTTGATCAGTGGACCCTAGCGACGAGGGTGGAAAATAATTATACGCAACTTATTTAGCAAAAACTTAATGGTTAGACATTACAATGCATGCGATTGCACAGAATCAAAAGTATTGGTTGTCATCAAATGTAATGCCACATCATCCCGAGAATGCCATCATGCCACTCAAAAGATGGAGAAAATCTATCATACAACGGAGGTAGATTTTAGTAAATGACGTCAAATGTGATACCGCGTTGTATGGTAGATTTTCTCCATCTTTTGATTTGATGGAGAATAACACAATCAAATCATTCTATTCAAGTCTAAATATAGTAGGTAAAATATTTGATTATCTTAATCTCTTATAAAAACACATATCTTCGTTACTAGCACTAGTTATAATTTTTATAATTTTTTGACAAAAAGTCATATTGAACTTGGGATATGTGTTTTTGACAAAATTAGCTCGAAGATGCAAGCAGAGTACATTTACTTTGCTTTAGCTTCCTCTGTCTACCTATATTTTCTAATTGAGGGTATTAATTAAATAACAGGCAAAGTATATTTACTTTGATGTTGCCGTTATTTATAACGGCAATAGTGATGAATTTATAACGGAGTCTTGAATTGACAAAAATTGAAACGGAGCCTTGAATTTATAACGGAGCCTTGAATTTAGCACTAGTTATAATTTTTATAATTTTTTGACAAAAAGTCATATTGAACTTGGGATATGTGTTTTTGACAAAATTAGCTCGAAGATGCAAGCAGAGTACGTTTACTTTGCTTTAGCTTCCTTTACCTATATTTTCTAATTGAGTGTATTAATTAAATAACAGACTTTGCTGTTGCCGTTATTTATAACGGCAACAGTGATGAATTTATAACGGAGCCTTGAATTGACAAAACTGAAAGTCAGAGGACTGAATTGACAAAACTGAAAGTTAACGGACTTGAAAGTTAGAGGGTCACTTTTACATTTTTACCTTTAAAATATTATGAACTTTGGAGTTACCATACACAAAAAGCTGGCACCCATTTGCTTTTGTTTAAATTGACAAACGGAGCTGCTGCTTTTAAATATTTGGGTCGATGCGAAAAACTGTACCCGAACTCAAAAAAAAAAAAAAAAAATTGAAGAGGAAAACGGTCTATTTTTGGATTGATCGGGACATTTTTTAAAATTAAAATAAATTTTTTCTATTTAAATTAAAAAATATTGGTTCATGGGGCTTTAACATTTTTCTAAAAATAAATTTGAGACTTTTTTTTTTTTTTGTGAATGGTTAGAAATGCCGTCGTCAAATCACATCTTTCTGATTTAAGTAGAGTATGTAAAACCTCCGGCTGTCACAGACTCTTACAAGAAACACATTTCTGAAGTCGAATTCATGATCTCAATGTGAGATCTTAAATCCTATATACCATCAAGCCACCTCCCTACGATACAATAAATTTGAGATTTGTCTTGTACGTTTAACGAATTATGATATTTCAACCGATCAATTAGAGTCGGGTTATCGGATTGAATTAAGATTTGAACACTCGTAATAGGTTGTTTTATATTTGTCTGTTTGTTTTTCATTTTTATAAAGAAAGGTATCACTTTTACGTGCAAAAGTAATTAACTTTTTTACAAATAAAATTTCATGGATAAGCAAGACTATATAACATATTTATTTATTGAATAAGGATTAATTTTTTTAACCAAAAGGGGGTTGGTTCCTTCTCAAAAATTAGAAAAATAAGTTATAATTTGTCCTGAATGGATGTACATATGACAAAAGATTTAGGATTTGGTTATCAGATTTTGGGTTCGAATCATAAGGTGTATTTCTTATGAGAATCTGAGATAGTTAGAGATTTTACCTACCCCATTTAAGCCCGGATCGGATGGTTTGACGGTATGATTTCTAACGTGAGTTATAATTTACTTATAAAAACCCTATTATTTTTATAGCATAAGATACATTGAATTATTTTAACTTCTTGTAATTATTTTATCTGTTTAATTGTCCAACTTTCAACAAATTTTTGTCACTCTAGCTAGAAAATCAATGATGAATATTCATATTCAAAAATTTAAGTCTTCATTTTGACTTTCTGTTTTTGGTTCAAGGCATATTGGCATATTGCTGATGTTACTGTAGATTTGTGAACACTATAAGATAAAGATGCTACATGGACTCATATAAATCAATTGATAATTACAGAATGTATTTTTTTTTTTTTAAAAAAAATTTAATTTGTTTAAGGTATAACAACCATTTTTAGAAAGTGATGGCAAGTGAAAAAAAAAATTGAAATAAACATTTTAAACAACAGCTCACACAAACCCATGAAGCAGAACTAGTAGTATTTTTTAAAATTTTTTAATTTTTTTTTTTAAAAAAATTACTTTTGTTTGAAGAAATAAAGACAAATTTGGTGCTTAAATTAACACTACCATATTATACATGCATAATAAGGTGCCTGATCATGTAAATTAGGTGGAGTATTTTTTAAAAGCAAATTTTGAATGGTTATTAATTGTTTCACTTATTGATAATAATGCAATTTTTTTAAAAAATTAATAATATATTTAATTATTTATGATTGGTCTTGCAATTTGCATGAAAGACAATTTTCCTTTAAAAAAAAATTATTTGATAACTACTTTCAATGTTTACCCATGACCTATCAAAGTCTTTCATTTGAATATATTTTCCACAAAATTTGGGTGTGGATCTATTGACAAATACAAATTGACTACTAATTTAATTACAAATTGGCCTCAATCCCATGTCTTCCATTCCATTCAATAAATTTTGAATCCACTAAAATTTTCAGTCTCTCTTTCTTATTATTGTAAACCAAAGAAAAAAGAAATAAAAATGTTTATATGTGCAATATACTTTTATGATCCAACGGTGTGTATAGCGATTTCACGATTTTACTGTACGCTCGAGTTTAGAAAATTTTCATTCTCTCTAATGGACGGTATTAAAGGAAAGGGAGGAATAACAAAAGGATCCATTGATATTTTAACATAGAATAAATCTCTCTTAACAGTGAATTTATTTGGTTAATAGGGAATCAAATACAAACTCAGCAAGCAGACAGATAAATTGTAGATGTAAGGATTTATGTGGTTCTTGGAGAGTGGCTTCAACTTACGTTCACGGGAGAAAGGAGGTGTGTTTCATTACTGCTCCGAGTCAAAACCGACCCGAACTACAAGTGGGGTAATGAACTTATAAAGAGTTCCATTACAATTCTCTCAATAGCCAAACAACCGACCGACTTTCTCTCTCTATCACTAGATTTTTGGCTCTTTGTTTCTCTCTAAGTGTTGAGATGTAAATTTTGCTCACCCATGAATCTGAGACTTCAACCCCTTTATATAGGTTTCCAAATCCACAATTCCACCGCCCATGGCGTCAGCTCATATCACTATGTCATCATTACAATAATAACTCTTCTCAACTACCCACAATTCGCCCAATCAAATGAGCTATTGTCCTTATCACCGCACCAGCCTATGGCGGCTTTGCTCTGTCACTTTCCTGCCACTACACCGCCCTATGGAGACTGGCAGGGGCTACTTTCACGGTGAACCACTGTTTTTCCATAGTCATCATTGGCTTTTAGAATGATATCTTCTCACTTTAGGGCATACATCAATTGACTCAAGTGCAGATTGGCCTGTGATCTCATCTTCGTTCCTCGGATCAGCATACCGAGCTCGATGATACTGGCCAAAACTCCATTTGACCTCTTCAACCAGGTCAGGTTGCTAAGCATGGACCATCAGTTAGGTTTTCACAAATACTCAAATGAACATAAATCCATCACTTCTTCTCTAGGTCGGGTCGGTGTACCAACCTACTTCATCATCAACACACTCAGCCCTTGTATGAACTTCTATGTATAATAGGGTCAGATCCTTTTGTCAAATTTCATCTGTATTTCCGAGTCGTTAGGCTCATATTATCTATTTTTCGCTAAGTAGACTACCAATTCTGCCCCTCCTCAGTATTTGAATCTTCCCCAAGATAAAAACCCACCACCAACATCTGTCTCATAGTTCTCGGTATCAACGAGTTGGTAACTTGATGCCAGAAACTTCATAAAAGAATGTGGTTCATTCTCATGTTGATGCTCAATCTTGATCAAATCCAGAATCTCAAGTTTGCACCACCTCATAATAGGTACCACAACTGCAAGCTTCAATGCTCATTCTTGTGAAAATCCACATCGGGTTCATAACCTTAATCTAGCACCTCTGCTTCTGATTCATAACTTAGTCATCTTTTCGACTAGGCTTTTTCTGACCGAAGAGGTTGACCTGAGCTAACTCTGGTTAGTCCATCCACTGGCTTCTTGGCTTGAAGAAGCTCATCTCATGTCACCTCGAGCTGATGCATGCTCTCGACATGCTGCAATTTGACATGCTACAATCTCAGAAGGGAATGATCTGCAAAGACTTGCAAAATAAAAAATAAACCACGAGGGAAAGCTCATCTCCTCGTGCCAATAGCGAAACATGTTAGGGTTAGTGCTCGGAGCGCCAATCGGATCGTATTTATGTCCGATTCATGAATACGAGCAATACATTTTTCCATAATATTACTTATTTATGGTTTCACCTCTTGTTTTCTATTATATATATTCTATCTAATTCAATAGATTGAAACTAAATCATGTTTAGTGATATATATATATATATATATATATTAGACAAAGACCCAATAATATATAATATAGTGCGTAATTACAACGTAGCTTGTAATTGACATTGAGAAGTGTCATTACTAGAAATATATTATCAAATTAAGTTCATGGTCAAGATTTACTGACACGGGTCGGTTAGTAAAATCCGTTGAGACCAATACATATCATATATCAGACTTGGTCCGATGGTTTATCCCAATGAACCATGAGTCTCGGGAGACTCGTATAGACGTGCATGTGTTTATTTGATAAACACTGAATGACTCACCGAAGATTACCTAATAGATGGTACACCAACGTCAATAGGAATCTTCTAGGGTTGAATAGCATCATGATTCTTTGACTTGAGATACCACTGTGGATATATGAGTTATCCTCCACACTTAGATGGTAGTCACGTCACCGATCTATTTAGATCAGACCTCCGCCTGTTCGTTGGGTATAGACTCATGATCATGATATCTTGTGTGTATCAAGATAGGATCCGTCAGTCCTCTGTACAGGGCATAGGTATTCATTATATGATTGGCAATCTGTTAAATCCATGGCTGTGGTATACTTCAGAAGTAAGTTCCGAGTTTTATTTAGAGGATTGCTAATAGATACGTCGACATGATTATACCTATAGATATTTGACGTTTATATTTATATCTCTGGGATAATCCGGATACCTGTAACAGATGGATTATACGTATGCAATGACCTCGACCTGTATGATTCAGTGAGTTTATCTGTGGTCGTCATAATTTACATGTGGGTAAATTATGGACACGAAATTGGATTTCATGACGGATATGTCTGAATCTAGAGAGTCTCAATAATGAAATATACTCGTAGAGCACTAGGGCAACTTTTATGAATAATACTGATTATTTATAAATCGTTTAATCGTTAAACGTAAAATACATGCAAATGGACCTAATGGTCATTTCCTAATTAATGTGTATTTGTATTTAATATTTGATATTATTAAATACACATTAATTAATTATCAAATGTATTTGAGATATTTAATGTAAATATAATATATATATTTAATATATTTGTATTTCATTATTTAATTATTTAATTGTTAAATAATTAAATTAGTTAAAAACTAAATATCTTATGCCATGATTAATGTTAGGAAATGGAATGATTCTATTCGTTCACTTGTAAAGTTTACTTTATGATAAATGTTATCATTTGAAACAAGAAAGCTTAAAGTCATTACCATTTAATTTGTTGAAACAAAAAATTAAAAATATCTTGATATTTTCTTTGACAAGTTTCGGCCAAGGGATGAAAAATAAAAGGGTTTTTTTTTTCATTTGGTTTTGAGAACACAAGTTACAATATATATTTTACTAAGTAAAGTTTGAGAGAACGTTGAAGAACAAAAGAGAAAAGCTTGGGAAAATTTTGATTTTGTAAGTATTTTCTTATTTTCTTCAACTTGAAAATTGTTTCCATGTTTCTAAGCTTCAATATGTGTTGTTTAGAATTTTCTCTACTCTTTACTTGTTGATTGGAAACTTGTTGGAAAGATGTTGCATGTGTGTATGAACAAAGTATGCTTATAATTGGTTATTAAGCATTCTTTTGATTAATTAGTAATCAAGTTGCCATTCTAGAGTTTTAAGGCCACTCATTTATAACCTAGAATTTTTCTTGAGTTGTTTCATGATGGTGAGACTTGTTTGGTGTGGTAAATATTGGATTAAAATATTGAATTTGTTTAATTTGGTGTATTTTGTCAATTTGAAGAAATTGTAAAATTAGGGTTCATAACCCTTTCCAAATTTGGGAATTTTCATATATGTGGTGTATTATGATGTATATATGATGTATATTAATTTTGAGATTGATTGTATTTGATCTTGACTTGTTTTGAACAAGAAAGGACTAAAATGCAAAACCTTGAAAATTCTAAGGCTTCTCGGTAATTTGACAAAAAAATTGGATTTTGTGTTACAATTTATATTTTCATGTATTATACATGTATAAATCATTTTGGGATTGATTTGGAATCATTTAAATATGTATTTAACAAATTGAGAACCAAAATGATCAAAATGCAAAGTTATGGGGTTAATTCGGCAATTATAAGAAATTTGATTTCTTGGTTTAGAATTTCAGATTTTAAGAAAAATAATTATCGGAAATTGATTCGGAGTGAAAATACGTGAAAACGGTGAAAAACGGCGTTATCGGGTAACAGCTGCCCAAACAGTGAACTGATCACTGTTCGGGCAGCCCACGAATTGTCCAAATATTTTTGGGGCTGACCTGGGCAGTCCCCATGAGTATTGGTCGGTCGGAAACACGTTTTATGCTATTTTACGGAAAAATATTTTCGTAAAAGTTTCGCAGTGTTTCTACATTTTTTATGTTGTTATTTATATCGAATAAATATGTTTAGGTGAAATATGAATGAATTATTAATATTATATATTGAATAATTTATTCGTAAGTTTAAAAATTTTAAAATACGATTTCGCCCGAACCGAGTTCCTTCCGCTGCGCAGCCCTGATAAAACCCCAACAAAATGGTATCAGAGCGAGTCTGATTCTGTACCTATAATATGATTAGCCCTTTAAATTTGATATTTAATCTAATCTTTACTTTTTACATGCATGTATTTATTTAATTTGATTAAATAAAGTGAATTACATCTTTTAGGAAAATCTCTGTTAAATAAGGTTTTATAAAGTGACTAGTATTAGGAATACTTATTTTTTCGTCCGCCCTGTCAATACAGATGTAAATGTTTTCATGATGCTATAGTTGTATCATTCCAAAGCTGTGCAGTTATGGTTGAAGGTATTTCATTTGCGCCAGTAGAACTTATATGATAAGAGACAAATTCAAGTGAAAGTGGAATTCCTGAACGTGCCAAAGCTGTCAGGACTACATCGGTAGCTTGAGTTTGTCATTGACAAGTGAAGCCTTGATACGCCTCCTGTGAACGTGCCAAAGCTGTCACAACGAGAAACAGTCAGGACAAAATCTGGAGTCACAGCGAGTGTGATTGACAATGAGTTGTCTACCCGTGAATATATATAGGCGAGAACGTGCCAAAGCTGTGAGTCGAAATATATTCATGGGGTCCACTTCCCATTATGTAATTCGATTTAATTATTGAATTCTCATTTTCCGTTGGGGATTACGGTATTATGTAAAGTAGTGGGAGGCGCTACCAGGTTAAAAATCCATAACTAGTGCAGTGTGTAATATTATGAAAATTGTTGCTTATGTTTTTTCCTTATTCTATTATTTAGATAGAATTAAACTTCCACTGCATTCATATTTTATATATGTTTTCTGACTTCAATTATGGTTGCAGATTTCTAGAATAAGTATTACATTAGATATAATCATTCTAGATATAATAGTTTCTTATGCAGTAAATATTGACATGAATTGGTTCATGTCTCGAGATTCTTCACTGGCATTAAGAAAATCACATTAGGTATTTATTTATCTGATAATGACGTTTCTTGGCTTTAGTGACATTTAGAGGTCACATGTCAGACACTATTTGCTTTTCAATTATTTGCAAATGTTGAAAATAGTTGAAGGTAAATAATAAAGCTAAAGAAAGGAGATGTGTATAGTTATGTATGAAAAATATCAATTTTCACAATACGACAACTATAGGTATTGGATACCAGATCTCCCGTCTAGTTATTTAAATATTGTTGAATGATTGTTTTGATATTTAATATCAGAACTTGCGAC